>JAPQNM010000008.1:11814769-11822269 GCA_029783475.1 Metacarcinus magister | reverse complement strand
CATTGAATATATTCATTCAATTCAATAAATATTCAAGTATTTTGGATAATATTCTTCAGATTTATTGTTGATTTTCATAATTCTTCTATTGTATTCGTTTTTATTATGTTTCTATCGCTTTCACATTTTTTTTTATGTTTTGTTCCGCCTTGATGAGTGTCACTGTCAATCCCTCAGTCCCCGTCCCTGAGACTCCTTCCCAGAACGACACATCCTTCCTGTCCATCTGCTCCACGATCTCCACTGCCTCTCCGTTATCTGTTTTTCATCAGATACTCTTTTACATTATTGGACATGTTCGACTCGCATTGAATATTTACTTGTCCCTCTATTTGTGTAAGGCATTTTTCCTTGCAGGAAAAAAGATAATACTATATATATATATGTGTGTGTGTGTGTATGTGTGTGTGTGTGTGTGTGTGTGTGTGTGTGTGTGTGTGTGTGTGTGTGTGTGTGTGTGTGTGTGTGTGTGTGTGTTTGGAAATAGTGAAGGATTATTGCGACTTTCTTTTTGTTGGTGTTATTATTACTATTACTATTATTATTATTATACATTTTTTCATTAATATTATTATCCTTATCATTATTATCATTATTATTATTACTATTATTGTTATCATTATTATTATTAATATTATTATTATTATTATTATTATTTTTATTATTATTATTATTATTATTATTATTATCATGATTACTACTCTTCTTTTTCTTCTTCTTATTGTTATTATTATTATTATCTTAAAAAAAAATGGTAATTTGTATCATCGTCATCATTTGTCATCCTTTTATAGCTTAACAAAAAACGGCAAGAGTGATAAGGCCTTTTATATACGAATATACAGGATGACAATGCAAATTGTGTGTGAAGACAATGTAAGATATTTTCAGAATCATAATGCAAAGACCATTTACCATATACAGCTTTGGTCACAAAGAACATATATGTATGAAAGTCGTAAGGCGTCCCTCTATAACCCAGCAGCAGAACTTTTCTCGGTGTGACGCCCCTAAAACTTTAGATAAAATAAAATGAATCCACGGCTGCCTTGGCCATCTCCGACCTGGCACTTCCTCCCTCCGACGAGCAGGAACAAAGGACGCTGTGTGAGGCGACCATCTCAGGTCACGGAAAATTACGCAGCTCTCAACAAAAAATGTGGATCAGGGGAGAAAAATAGGAGGGGACCACAGTGTCCCGGAAACTGCCGCTACGAAGTTGTAGAGCCGTGAGCGGCGGGAGGAGCTATGTGGCAGGGGGGCGGGGGTGAGGCTTCTCTGATCAGGTTGACAACAGGACACTCGACAGAGGAAGGAGCTTAATGCGCTGCCATAAAATCCATCAAATGGCATCTGGACCCTGCCCGAGGTGGAGCGCGAGCTGGCGGGAAAGATTTTCAGCTTGGAGTGTTCCCTCCGATCCGTGTAGTTTGCTGGCTCTTGTTTTACTCTCGGCGTGACCTCGAGGGGCAGTTTGACCCAAGCTAAGGGGCCGGGATCCAATGGGGGCAAACTCCTGTGGGGAGCAGGGCCCCAAGTCCCTCCCAAAACCTGACCAAGGGTCGGCTGCCGGCTCTCCGTCGATCGTTAAAGCTGCTGATGGCGGTGCACAATGGCTCACGCTTAAAAGAAACCTGTGAAAGTAAGGTTCCGAGCGCACAGATCCACCGGCAGACAGAAGGCTTCCGTCCAGCTGAAGACACGGAAGGAGACACCATATTTGTGAAATTCCGTGTCACTGGGAATCCCATAAATTAATGTGCAGTTAGCCAGTGACGGCGGAGGGGCACAGGCTTTAAAGAGGCTGCAGCGGTATCGTAAACGCGGGCAAATGGCCGGCTGGTATAGGATTGCTAGAAGTATCTTCAGTAAGGCTGCAACCTTCTTCCAAGCAGGGAGCCCTCCACACCTCTCGTCCTGGATTTTGAGTCAAATTTCGTGAGAGGTGCACGTATTTCGTTAATCCGCAAGAAGAGGTGGGGACGTCGGCAAATTAAGTTTTCCTACGCCGCGCAGCATGCCAATAGCCCGATCTCCCGGGAGAGAGCGAGGAAGGCGCGCCAAGTCGGCGAGTGCGCGAGTTCCAGCCCAGAAATATGCGTCGATGCTGCTGCTGCTGCTACTGCTGCCGCTGCTCCTGTTCCAGGCTAACGCTTTTCTTATCAACAGTGTTTCTTATCAGTGCTGTGAAGTCTGGAGGAAAGAAAAGTGTGTGCCGTGCCGTGGTGTGTTGCGTCGCGTACTGATAGGTGAGTTGACGCTATTCTTGAGTACGGCGGCGTGAGTGTGTACGTACGTGTGTATGTGTGTGTGTGTGTGTGTGTGTGTGTGTGTGTGTGTGTGTGTGTGTGTGTGTGTGTGTGTGTGTGTGTGTGTGGCCTCGCACTTGTGTTGGCGTTGTTGTTGCTTGTTGTTGTCACGGCGCCAAACAAGTGCTGAGTTGTTTTGGTTGAAGCAGAATCTTTGTTGTGCTGGTGTAAAGCCTCTTGGTGTTTGGCTTTAGGAGAAACACCACGGCGGGGAGCAGAATCTTTTCACTGGGGTGGGTGGACGCTTGAACACAAATAAATTTATAAAGGAAAATATTACTTACAAAGTTTTAAATACTTTTAAAGCACCGTGGTGCTAAACGAGGTTGAAATTCAGGAAAAATGTGTGCTAGGAGGGTCCCGTCCCTTGCAGACACGAATGATTTACACTCGGGCGTTCCCTTTCCTCGACCCACACCTCGTAATTTATTAGAATTATTGCATATAATCTCAATGTTTCGACGTTTATGCACCACAAGTGTACGGATATAAGCGAAGGGTCTGCAATTAGATCGCAGGAGGAGTGGTAGGTGTGTCTCTAAAAGACGTTTTGTGCAATGAGTAGGAGTAAGACCGGCACGCCGAGATGCTTGTCCCTTTATCGGATCTAAACCCTGAAAGCCCAACCTTCAGACTACTCCTGCCAGCGGTCTATGCAGCTCGTCTGCAATCAACCGATGACGTGGATGTCCATAATTTAGCAAAATGTATCCGGTATAGGATGTGCCATTGCTAACTTGAGGTGGGTAGGAGGTGGGTAGGTGTGGCTTGGACCAGGCACCACCTATGCCCTACCTTCCTTTGCCCAATGCCCGCCTCTTTTTCTGCCTTCAATGCCGCCCACCTTACCCCACTGACCCGCCTCCTTGACCCACCTTTCCTCTCCCTCGCCGCCACCACTGCCTGCTACCGCCGCTGCCGCTTCTGCCCCCGCCGCTTCCCGCCGCTCCTTTCCTCTTAGTGAAACGCTGAACTCTCACCACTCATGCTATATATATGTATATATATATATATATATATATATATATATATATATATATATATATATATGTAATCATGAATTGTTCTTAAACAAACTGAATTTCACACACACACACACACACACACACACACACACACACACACACACACACACACACACACACACACACATACACACACACACACACACACACACACACACACACACATACACATACACATACACATACACATACACACACACACACACACACACACACACACACACACACACACACACACACACACTTACACACACTTACACACAAAAGGACAAGCGCGTATATTATAATAGATTTATACATACACTCGCTACTCAGTGAAGGGAACTTTCAGTTATTATATCAAGAGTGTCTGGTTGTTATTTGAGTGATAGACAAATATATGTTTGAACGCAGAAAACATTAAATTTATTGCAAGTAGAGGCTGGATTTCCTTTGAATATAGATAGTTTAACGTGTTCATAATTTTTTGGAAGGAAGTTTTCGTACTGTATGTATGTGCCTATGTCAAATGATTGGATGGAGCTGCTGTACTTTACAGGCTGAAACAAAAGTATTCGTATATTGATTTAATGAAGAAAGGGTTTCCATGTAAGGTTATATATATATATATATATATATATATATATATATATATATATATATATATATATATATATATATATATTCACATTCTATTTTTGATATTGTTTACTGTTAATATTTTTCTGTTAAGAAATATTGCAGGTATACATGAACACCTAAGATGCACCGTCTTCCCTTTAACAAACTTAACTGTAATAGAAAAAATGTTTTACTGTATTGAAAATTTTTGGCTCTGAACAATACTGTTTATAATAAAATAAAGATACTTCCATTAAGTTAAGGTTAGAAAATACTTGATGAATTATGTCCTTTGAATGGTATTCATTATATATCATCATGCAATTTGATGTATATCAACATGTATCTGAATTATAAACCACTACAATGATGCAAACTGGTTTATGTAGGAAGAAAAATAATATATTAATACATATTAAAGTCTGAGGAGGTATTTTGGAAACGTGTCTTACACTCACCGTCTTTAAACATTTTCTCCGCCGCCGTAAACTTACACTTGACAACCAATCACGTTCCCGGGCTGAAGCAAATACTGTAGCGGCACAGCGGCGCGGTGTCGCCATGGCCATCTCCACTGTCTCCTGCCGCCCCGCACGGCCGCCCACCATCTCCTGCGTCGATTCCCAGCCCTTCGCGGAGTCACACTGGCGTCCAATTTCGCTAAACAGGAGCCCAAATTACCAAGGAAAACAGCGAGAATCTTTGGCAATTCCCACAAACTGCTTATTACATGGGTCGTTGAGAAGACGGAGAGCTGCTGCAGCGGCGGCCGGAGGGGCTCTTGGGCCGCCATTTTGGGGCTTCCCGTCGCCCCACTCCTCCCAGCCGCCGCGCCTCCACCTTCCTCTCGCCGATTTATTCTCCGTTCCTCTTCTCCTCGTACACATTATTCTTGCTTATCCGCAGTAGTGGGTGTTACCTTCGGTCACGTGGTGTCCCCGCTGCTCCCCTGCAAGGTCGGGGGTGTCAAGGGATGGGTAGGCCGCCCGTGAGGCAAAAAAGTATTGATTTTGTGAGGCGTGGGTGGAAGTTCCTTCGCCAGTCAAGGAGGAGAGTGAATCTGTTCAAGTGTTCATGTGAAAACATTGATAGCTTGTGAAAAACACGGAGGTTCTGCTTGGCGTATATTATTTGGTTTGAGTGTTTCAAATAAGGGTTTGATTTATGGAATGTTTGCTATATTTTGGTAAAGGAAAAGATAATACTTTGATAGAATATCTCATCAAGCGATTGTTGAAAATGAAACTAGGTATAATAAGACAAGAATGAATGTATGTGTATAATTCATGCATTAGTGGAATATTATATCATATGATGTGTATATATATATATATATATATATATATATATATATATATATATATATATATATATATATATATATATATATATGTATATGTATATATATATATATATATATATATATATATATATATATATATATATGTATATATATATATATATATATATATATATATATATATATATTTATTTATATTTATATATACATATGTAAACACACACACACACACACACACACACACATACACACACACACACACACACACACACACACACACACACACACACACACACACACACACACATTGCTTACTTGCTGTCAGTGTTGGCCATGAGCCAAATTCTTATTTTCAGTAATGGAACTAAGTCAAGTGTGTCAAGTTAGGTGTTTCGTGCCATGAGAGGTTGACGGGGCCGATGGGAACAACGGTTTTCAGCCACTCTTAAGTACGACGAAAACAGAATATTCCACCCGAGCTTCATACCTATAATTGAGGATAATATATCATAGGCGAGCAGGTGTTTAAAAGAAGTTAACTTTTTCTCACACACGAGAGAGAGAGAGAGAGAGAGAGAGAGAGAGAGAGAGAGAGAGAGAGAGAGAGAGAGAGAGAGAGAGAGAGAGAGAGAGAGAGAGAGAGAGAGAGAGAGAGAGAGAGAGAGAGAGAGAGAGAGAGAGAGAGAGAGAGAGAGAGAGAGAGAGAGAGAGAGAGAATTGTTGTTGTTGTTGTTGTTGAGAGAGGCTAGAGAGTGCTAGTAATTGTGTTGCTACTTTCTTCTCTTTTTTCTTTTTCCTGCGTTTTGTTTTCTTCTTATTGTTATTATTACTATTATTATTACTATTATTATTATCATTATTATTATCATTATTATTAATAATATCATCATCATCATCATCATCATCATTATTATTATTATTATTATTATTATTATTATTATTATTATTATTATTATTATTTATTATTTTTTATTAGTATTATTATTGTTACTAATATAATTATTAATATTTTATAATTCATTGATTTGTATTTTGTTACAATTGCTACTGTTTCTACTACTACTACTACTACTACTACTACTACTACTACTACTACTACTACTACTACTACTACTACTACTACTACTACTACTACTACTACTACCACCACCACTACTACTACTACCTCTACTACTACTTTCCCTTCACTACTGCAACATTATCATCAGTTCTTTCATGTTAGTCTTCAGGCTTGTACAAAAAATATTAGATGACCTGGTGGTTCTGGTCGCCCTGGGAATCAGACGGCCCACACCTCATTACAAGGGCCTCTCCCCCATATACTACTGTTTTACTGGCACGCTAATGAGACGGGCGTGTGGCGTACTTATTATTGTTTTTATTATATTATGTATGTACGTTATTAGGTGATTTTATTTGAATTTTCTATGTCGTATCGTTCCTAATTTTCCCTTTTTTTTGTTGAAATTATAGCATAATTAATTAGATTTTTTTTCGTTAGGACTTGAATGCTTTTTTTTTCATTTTTTTTCTTCTGTCAGTCACTGTTGTTCGCTCAAAATGACAAGCTATTGAACACGAACATGGAAAATATTGCAGTTCCTCAGTTAGTGTAAAAAAAGAAAGAAATCTGAAAAAAAGTTGTGATTGCAAGCACGCAAGAGTTGACCTTTGCTTTTCTCAGTGTTTTTGCTTCGTCATGGACTCTGTAGTCGCCGCTCTCACTCGATTAACAGAATGGACTCAAATATTCAAACAGCATGCAGATGAAGCAGTTTGGAAGCGCTCACCTAGCGAATAAGGCGTAGAGGAGACGGGCCGCCCTCCAGGGGGTGGTTGGCCCTGGCAAGCACAGGTAACAATTTAAGTAGATAGCTCGAGTAAAAAGACGGTGTTTTCTAGACCCCAGCTGTTGTTCCCTGCCACGCAAGCACTTCCTGTTCTCTCTCCTCTCCTCTCCTCCCCTAAATGTTTGTGTGAAGACTTCTTTATTTTTACGATCTTTAATGTCATGTCTCATTTTTCTTTAAATAGTTTTCTTTGCTTTTTAATTATGTATTTCGTATTCATACTCTTGTTTTTTATCGTTACTGTCTTATAATTTATGTCTTCACAATGTTATTATTCCTTTTTTTTTTCATAAGTCATCAGTTATTTTCTTTTATATTTTCCTTCCTCTCCAGGTGCTTAGTCTTCTTATCTTCATTTCCTTTATTATCGTGTTATGTGACATTTTCATAATCCTTTTCAAGTTTTACATCTACTT
>JAPQNM010000008.1:11784769-11812269 GCA_029783475.1 Metacarcinus magister | reverse complement strand
CCGACCTCTTCGTTGTCGTCGTCGTGGTAGTTCTAGTCCTCCTTCTCCTCCTCCTCCTCCTCCTCCTCCTCCTCCTCCTCCTCCTCCTCCTCCTCCTCCTCCTCCTCCTCCTCCTCCTCTGCCTCCTTCACCTGTTCCCTCTTTTTCTTCTTTTTTCTTTCCTCCTCCTCTGGTGTGGCTGGCGAGCATAACATGGCTGGTCACGCCAAGGCTTGTTTGACCAGCTGCTCCAACCTTTTACCCAGACTCTCATTTATTTTATCCGAGTTGCCAGCGCTTCCTCCACTTACCAGCACTTATTTGTCCACTTCCTCCTTTCTTCCTTCTACATTCAACACGCCATTTTCCCGTCCTTGTTAATTCTTTCTTCACGTTTATTCGATTTTCATTCACTTCTCACCCATTTTTATCCATCTCTGAAAAAGTAAGGTTCTCTGAGTATACACGTTTTCTTTATATCTGAAAATCATGTATGTAAGGTTAGGTTTGAAGAGGTAAATGTAAGCTTGTTGAAGAAGACCAGACACAAGTGGTTTCCCAGGGCGCTGTGGGGAGCAAGTGTCAGAAAAGATAACAACAACAATCAAAAGGTTGGGTTGTGGCTAGTGGTGGTCGGGTGGATCTTGCTCACTCGGCTGCCACTCGCTGTAAATGTGTTCTTATTTATGGATCTTGGGAGGACGCTGGGGGTCGGTCGGCAGCGGGTCCGATCTGGGGTGCCGAGAGAGCGAGAGAGAGAGAGAAAGAGAGAAAGAGAGAGAGAGAGAGAGAGAGAGAGAGAGAGAGAGAGAGAGAGAGAGAGAGAGAGAGAGAGAGAGAGAGAGAGAGAGAGAGAGAGAGAGAGAGGAGAGAGAGAGAGAGAGAGAGAGAGAGAGAGAGAGAGAGAGAGAGAGAGAGAGAGAGAGAGAGAGAGAGAGAGAGAGAGATAGTAACGTCGTGTTTAATGAGGCATACAAACCATACATACATACATAACATTCTGGATACATGATCAAGGAAGGTTACGAAAAAACGCTACTTGTGTGTGTGTGTGTGTGTGTGTGTGTGTGTGTGTGTGTGTGTGTGTGTGTGTGTGGGTGTGGGTGTGTCGGTATGCGGACAATCCAAGTACTACAAGCGAACACACGATTGTACGGCTTTGTATACGGCGTGGTGGTAACTCTCAAGTGGTCCTCAGATTGCTGGAGTCGCTGCTGGGTGATGGTGGAGGATGGGGGCGGCGGAGAGCGTGGCCCAGGCGGCGGACTAGGGATAAACGTCAAGACAATTTAAGTCCTAGCGTAGATAAAAGAAGGAAAAGAGATAAAACGAGCGAGAGAGAGAGAGAGAGAGAGAGAGAGAGAGAGAGAGAGAGAGAGAGAGAGAGAGAGAGAGAGAGAGAGAGAGAGAGAGAGAGAGAGAGAGAGAGAGAGAGAGAGAGAGAGAGAGAGAGAGAGAGAGAGAGAGATGCATTATTAACCCTTGAGATGCACTAAACTAAATTTCTTAACTCCAAACCAAGTAATCACAAAATTAGAGGGAAGGAGCATGTGAAGGAAGCCATGGCGGGTCTTTGAACAGTGTTGATTTGTTTGTGTTATGAGGCAAAGGTCGTTCTTAACCCTGCCCTTGTAGAATGACTTGCCACTCCTGCTGTAATGCTGGCTGTGAAATATTCAAGGCAATGTCAAGGGTGAAGAAACCACATCTTTGGTCTTTGATCCTACATTTCCTGGCGTATTTTCCCTCTTCCTCTGTCATTTTTTCTTCGTTCTTCCTTCAATCATCGTGTTTATTTTCATTTTATTTCCTTCCTCTCTAATCAAGTGTAATAATTTTTGATACACTGTTTTATATACTTTCATTAGTGTGAATTAATAATATTTTTAGTATTTTAGTATTTTAGTATTTTAGTATTTTATTTGATCGTATATTTTTACAAAAACACTTAACTAGATTAGAGCCAGTTTTACTCCCCTATATTTTCTCGCTAAGTTGATTCAGCTGCTGTATTTGGTTAGATTGGATTGAGCCCACCTTTTCTTTCTTTCCCTACATTCTTTCCTCCCTAATATACCTTCCTTATCGTCCTCCTGCCTCGCTCATCTGCCGTCCTATCACATTCACCTCAGTCCTTTTTCTACCTCGCTTTCTTATCCTCCTTCTAACCACTCCTCCTCCCGCTTCCTTTTACATATATTCTCCCCTTACTACCAACACACACACACACACACACACACACACACACACACACACACACACACACACACACACACACACACACACACACACACACACACACACACCTTCACCCGGTACCCCTGCTCCCTCCCCTCCTCCTCCCTTACCCCAGACACCTGTGCTGAGCCACTTGTGCATATTTTACGCCGGGGACACCAAGACCGGTTCCTGAATGTTGCTGATGGTGGGGGTCTTGGGCCGTGTTGATCTTGGCATTGGAGGTCCTGGAGGCGGGAGACGCTAATGTGAGGCTGGGCCGAGTTACAACCCCGCGGGAAGGTGGAGGTGGGGGTGAACAGGGCCTATATAACTGGCGGCCATGTTTGTTTACGTTCTTGGCTACTCTTCTGGACGCGGGAATCGTAGGAAATGGCTCCGTAAAGTTTGGGATAAATGTATTCGCCCTGAAAAGAGGATATCCCTGAATCCTTGGCTTGTCTTTTATTCATTTTTTTTTGTGTCTTTTTTTTGTTTTCTTAGTTTTTCTTTTGATTTATATATATGTAAAGGAATATTTTGTTTGACTGGACATGTTGTTTTGACTTTGTTTTTCTTATGAGTATATATATATTTTTCTTGAATTCTTCCTTGATTAAGTAATAGTTTCTAGGGTGATCGTCATCTAGGAAGCACCAAACAGCCACACCCTCCGCTGCACCCACTTTCTACCACACAAGCCACACCTTGCTCTCACCCACACTCCTGCATTCTCCTCCACACTTACCCACACCCAAATCTTCACCGTCCACCACATACCACTGAACTCACCGCAGCCACCGTCACACTCTCCGCCACTTAGCCGCTACGCCACATGTACTCCTGCTTAATGTACACTCCACATAACCAGAGCAATTAAACCCTCACCGCTAAAGCATCGCAAAGGCTCCAGTCACTGTCTTTAACTACACAAGGCCCCGCCGAGCAACCGCCGCTACCTGCTGTAAACTCCACCACGATCAATAAACCTCATTAGCAATCAAGGGTAATTATCGTAAACGCCTCCACGAACACTACTATTACAATTACGGTAAGATCGTTATGGTGTAGCGTAGGGTGATGTAGTAAAAACCCTTAGGTATGTACTTAAATTTGGGATTATATTATAGATGTAGATTAAATGAGGTAATTACAGGTTGGAGTCGATGCAATACTGACGTTCATGTAACTATTCTCTAATTATTCATGTTTTTTTTCCTCGTATAGCTATGAATATTCTAATGCGTAAGTGGTCTTCAAATTTATACCCTGAAATTTGGTTATCAATGCTCTTAAATATATGTACTGTAAATGGTTGATCACAGTACTGACAGTTATAACGTTGTAATGACATTTTTTCTAGTGTAGCATTCCGTTTTTTGACAGGGAGAACACGATACTATCATTAGTGGAGGGTTCTGGGTTTCACTAAAGGAGAATGACGGTGGTATTAACCTATAAAGATTTATCATCGTAACTATGGAATGACTCTGTACTGGTACTGTTTGTGGTGCGTCTGTAACACTACTGAATTGCAACAACACTCTACTAACACTACAACACACACATACACACACACACAAACACACACACCATATACTTAACACTTACTCAGCTTCATTATCACCAGTCACCTGAAATTAAAGAGAACAACAATATTAGTTCACTAGTTTATATATTTATTCTTTTTCATCATTAGGAAAGTAGAAAAAAGCTATTTAT
Organism: Metacarcinus magister; assembly: GCA_029783475.1. Lineage (NCBI taxonomy): Eukaryota > Metazoa > Arthropoda > Malacostraca > Decapoda > Cancridae > Metacarcinus > Metacarcinus magister. The sequence continues at coordinate 11,808,351 of JAPQNM010000008.1, read as the reverse complement.
TCCCGGGAAATGAGAGAGAGAGAGAGAGAGAGAGAGAGAGAGAGAGAGAGAGAGAGAGAGAGAGAGAGAGAGAGAGAGAGAGAGAGAGAGAGAGAGAGAGAGAGAGAGAGAGAGAGAGAGAGAGAGAGAGAGAGAGAGAGAGAGAGAGAGAGAGAGAGAGAGAATGTACCGTAGAAATGCAACATCAGAGAGATAGGTACAGAAAAAAAAACTAAAATGGCAACGACCTTCTAACTTGCGAGGAGACAAATCCACCCAGACTGAGTAAGGATTTGCTTACTGATTTACACTGAGGAGGCACCATGAAAAATAACCGTAAATCAGCCTGCATAGTTTTGCTTACACTCGAGGGGCTTGGAAGGTGGTGGGTTATTATGTAAACACGAAGAGTGGAAAGGATTAAAGATGGTAAAGTCAAATGAGAAAAGGAGGATCATGAAGAGAAGATGAAAGGGAAAGTAATGAGGCATAGCAGGCTGACGTGCAAGCCGAAGAGCAGGAGACTAGGAGGAAAAGATGGGTACAAGTTAGAATTGAGAGGAGAGATAGTAGAGGTGATGGGGGTTTCAAGAGTGGGAGAAGGGGAAGGAGGGAGGAAGTAAGAAAGGGAGTGACGGAGAAGCAAGTGAGCAAAACCACTTACAACCCTTCCAACAAAGGCTATCAGATGGGCCGTCCTCGTTCATACAAACTGTCTCACTAGGCGACGCTGCGGCCCCTACTAATGGTGTGATTTGCCACAGAGTCCCCGGAATGACGCCAGTCGGCCCTGGGCTTCCATTGGCTCCTTGAACAGCGGTGGGCGGGTCACGTGGGAGCCCGACTCCTCCATATTCTAACGAAGTTTTGATTGGTTAATGCAATTTTTTATATTTTCATATTTGTCCTACATAATCCAAGATGAGGAGGCGTTCACATTCCCGAAAAAAATATATAATTACTTCTATGCTTATGAAATAAAAGAGGCAAGGCGACGTTGTTGCATGTACTCCTTATATTACAAAGGTTATCTTGATATTGGAATAATAACAAAAGAATCATAAAAATGTAACTTATTAACACATGCAATTAATGATGTAAACGCTAATATTACTTTTCGTCAATTAATTGTGTTTTGTGCACCACGAGGCTGCTCGTTTAATTAATCTGGACTGAAAATAAACTGCTGAAGAAGGCCGTAACCTGCTTCGTTTAATCTGGAAGGTAGCAGCTGACTAGAGCCTGGCGGGAAGGTCAACCGGGACGAGGCAACGTTATCACCAATTATTCTTCCTTTTTTCGCCGGAACTATAAAAGGTTCACTGTGGTAAATGAACATCCCTATGAAAGGAATGCATCAGTACATTCACAAAATAAAACCCAACCAATGAGCCTTGCATGTGAACGTGTGTGGTGAAGTGGCAGTTTGTGTCGAATTTATTTATCCGCCTCAGCTGCTGTTATCAGGCTGGGTACCTGCTGCTGCCTCACTTGTCGTTATAGGTGCAGAACTGTTACAATCACACACACACACACACACACACACACACATATATATACATATATATATATATATATATATATATATATATATATATATATATATATATATATATTAGAAGACTGAGGGATATCTTTTTATCCTTCATGTATTGAGACTTAGAACACGACACATTAACCTGATTTGGGCTACTTGGCATCGTAACAAAACTATTAAGGTCGCTCGAACTTGTATCCCAGCGGGTGTGGCTGTATTTTGATCTCGCCCTGCATGCTATGTGTCTGCTTTAAATTGCAAAATGTCAAAGATACACCTTAGGGACTCTGATCAAGTTCTTCGAGAAACGAATGCAGTTTTTGTTGCTCTTTTTTGTTGTTGCTGCTGTTGTTGCTGCTCAAAGAAGAACGAGCTAAAGTCTTAAGTTCAAATTTAAGTGGTGGGGAGTGCCGCGCTGCGAGGCCTTAGGGGTTCAGAGCCTCTTACTAGTGTTGCCTGTCAGGTAAGCCGGCCCCATGTCCCCCTTGTTGGCGTGTCTATGGTATGCAGTCATTTGGCTCTACACCGTGACCCTTCGTCCATCATCCCCTAAAATGCTTCCCATGCTTTCATTTGGTTCTATTTACGTCTCGGCTCTTGAAGTACTCGAGGTGCGAAACTGCCCAGAAGCTTTTGGAAACCATAGACTTAGCCGTAAAATGTGGCGCCTTTCTATACAAACATCGTCTGGCACGAGGAAAGACACGTCCTGGCGCTCAAGCACTTCTTGCGAGACAAATTTTTGGTTGTGTGCTCGTCCACTCCCGTACTCCCACTCCTCACCGTCCCATCCACTCCTCTGTGAAACGCGCCCGAAGCCTCTTGGAAAAGCAGGCCATCCGATGCTAGAGGGAAATGTGTGTACCCGCCATCTATTGAGCATCTCTTGAACCCTGGCTGGAGGCGGGGAGTTTAAGAGCGAGGGGGACCGGCATGAGTGACGAGGCTCCACTTGGACCTCGTGGCCACGCTGCTTCGCTGCCAACACACATCAGACTCTCACTGGGATGACAATGCATAATCTCTCCATCTCTCCTCCCGGTGGGGTGTTCAGCTGTTACGTCTTGTCAGGCTTTGATGCAGGAAGGGTTATAGGGTCTACAGAACACTACACGAAACTAACTTGTCTGTCATGCGTCAGTGTTCTGTTATTGATTTTGTGTATTTGCTGATAAAGTAAAGAAAAAGTTGAAGACTCACAGTGTAAAAACATTTCCACATACAAAAACATGATCCAGAACCAAGCCAGCGTTACATTGCTGCTCTCCAAATAGCCAGAAAAACGAAAAGCGAAAATTTAGAAAATACTCGTGTATATATCTGCACTGAATCGTTGTTTCCAGCGGCATTCCTGTGCAATAACCAGTAGTGGTGGGAGGGGAAAGGCAGTTTTGCAGGAAACACTTGTATCCTGAAATTGTGTAGCCTTGATTCAGTAACAAAGCGACGAGATAGAAAGAGAGGATGTAGGGGAACAAAACACAATGTACAAAAGATTTTTGGTCGGAAAAGAGCAGAAGGGGCGGGGGAAAGTGGGCGGGGCAAAAGAGAGAGCAGTGGGTGGAGCTTTCTACTGGGTGGGGCCGAGGGGACCACAAGGGAGGGAGGGAGAGAACGGAGGGGAGAGAGAAAACGTTGGAGTCAGAGTTAGGACCTGCACGCTTGTGTGTGTGTGTGTGTGTGTGTGTGTGTGTGTGTGTGTGTGTGTGTGTGTGTGTGTGTGTGTGTGTGTGTGTGTGTATACATATATATATATATATATATATATATATATATATATATATATATATATATATATATATATATATATATATATACACATACACACATACACACACACACACACACACACACACACACACACACATACACACATCAATAAATTTATATTTCCTGTTTTATCAGAGTATAGTTGCTTAAAAGTTTATAAAGCCACATGCCAATGAAAGACGAAACGTTAATTTTTTTTGAACAATCAATAAATCAGTAAAAAAAAGCTATACAAGCAGAACACAATTGTAAAGGTGACACAACCACTGATGCATAAGAGTTAAAACAGATGAATGATGTGAATTAATAAAGAAAGAAAGTACGGATGATCGTCTTTGTAAAGCGGGAAAGGTATTGGAGCAGAGGACTATGCCTCCCCCTCCTTCCTGCTCCTTCTCTTCCTGTCTTCACCAAGGTAGTGCATATATCGATCAGAATGGAGGGAGGCAGGGGCGGGGGGGAGGGAGGGAGAGGCAGCGCGGGGGGAGCCGTGATCAATAACCACAGCGCCAGGGGAGCCTCGCTTGGCAAGTGTCCACAGAGACGAGTGAGGTGGCTGCGGGCGTCCACCACCATCACCACCAGCGCCACAACCACCACAACCACCACCACAACCATTACTACCAACGTTGCCTCTACCACCACCGCCACCACCAGTACTTTCACCATCGTCCCTACCTCCACCACCACCACCACCACCACCACCACCTTGTTGAAACTCATCATGCCTTTCTTCTTTCTCTCCCTCTCTCTGCTCTTTCACTTCCCTCGCACTCCACTCATTGCCTGGACTTCTCCTTCCCTCAGCTGGAGACTATGATAAATCCCAGCTCAACCCTCAGAGATAATTTCTCATTTGTATTTATATCGCGGGGGTACGAGAGGGACGAGTCTCCGTGAACTGATAATACTGGCATTTTGTAAACATTCCTCTGGCGTGTTGCCGTTGATGACTGGTGAGGGAGAAGAGGAACCTGTTTACCAGCTTCCAGGTTCCTACATCGTCTGCTTGAAATTGCTTGATCCTTTTTACTCTGGGTTCCTTTTTCTTTCTGGTGTTTTATATATTTTTTCTCGGGTTTATTTTTCTCGCTTCTATTTTTCTTCTTTTCTTCGTCGACTCAACTTGCCTCGCTCGCCACTGCCTGCTTGCCCTTTATTTTCTTTGAGACTGTTTCCGCTTGCCTGCGCCCTGGTGCCTTCAGGGAATGGAACAGCGAGTGACGACTCTCCATCCTTTGAAGGCCTTCCTTGACGACCTTCTCTCTCCCCCCGCCGCAATACTCTCCCGGGAAAATGGGCCAAGTCCAATCCCCTTTTTTTTCAGTCTTTCGTTCTTTTCGCCCAGAGAACTGCCAGACTGTTGATACCTTTCGTTCGCCTAGTCGAGGTGCAGGAATAATGATCTGAGGGCTCCTGGCTGACGGAGAAATCTTATTACGTTAAAGAGCTTCCCAGGAGGCTCGGTATGTCTCTGATTGAATTCCTCGTAACAAAGACGTAAGTTTTCTTATGACAGGGAACAACATTGGTGGCTTTAATAAATACATGCATGGAACTTGAATGCCTCTCAGTAAGCTTTGCGCCAAGTTAATGATCTTATGCGGTATCTTTGAGTATTCATGTTTATCAGCTTATCAGTAACCTGTCTCTAAATACGGTAAGATTGGTGATCCCAACTGGATGTCCTTACCGTGATGGGCCGCCACCTTGCCGCATCACCTATAATCTGACCAGGTGACGCTGTTATCGCTGCCGTAATTTGTTAAGCTATGGCGGATTTAAGGGGTTTCATTCTGGTTCATGGAATCCTTCTGGTAGGTGAATGTTCAACGATAGAATATTCTGGACCGGACATGCCACATCAATCACAGCTTAACTGCCAACCATGTATATATCATTCTTCGTATCGGCAATAAAGATTTTAATTGCGATGTCTCTCGAGTTTGGGCTGGACTTCTGGTCACATGAAGACAGTTTGTTTGGGGTGTAGGGAAGGGAAGGTTGTGTCAAGGTGTGTTAGGGGGCGGGGTGACAGGGATGGGAGGCCCTCAGGATGGAGGCTGCGGTTAGGTCCTGTAGGTAAGTTCTTAATGCTTGGAGGAACTGTGCCACGTCAGTCAGGATGAGTGTGAGGCGATGTGCAGCCTGTGGAGCGTCCTGGTGCCTGTGCGGGACAGCCTCGTGTGCAGGAGTGTTCTGTGACTCAAGTGATCTGTGGTGATGGTTAAGGAATGATTCACAAAACAATCCAGTAATGTTTGTTTATGTAAACATTGTGATTCCATTAATTATAAAAGCCACTGAATATCAGGTGTATTCACCTGTTATGATAAGGCAGCCCATGAAGTCATTCTAGGTCATGTTGATACATATATTTAGTTTTTAAAGATATTTTTAAAGTTATGTTGCCCCAGGTGGCATTGTGTGGGTTGACCTCAAAGCGAAGGTGTCAGGCTCTGCTCAGTATGTGTGTAGCAGCGGCTGAGGCTCCTTCAGTAATGTATACAGTGCAGGTGAGTTTTTTTCTGCCTAATCGAAAAATAATCAGTGAAATAACGTATTGACAAGTCCTTGATGCGGTGCTCTGTGACATAGGCTGACTTTATATATATATATATATATATATATATATATATATATATATATATATATATATATATATATATATATAAAGAAAAAATGTGACTCGTGAAGGAAAATATGAAATTTTTAAGTTTGTCTGGAGGAGTTTAAAGATTAGTGAAAAGTAAAATATTTATGAAAGTCGTAAATTTCTTCAGATTGACTAACAGAAACTCGGAAAGTTTTGATGAATCTATATCATATTTATTGTTCATTCTTAATCAACGAACGCTTATTCATTTGTTAATTTCCGGATAATATTTCCTCTCTATGTGTGTTGTTCCGAAGGAAGGAAAAAAAATGCCAACTATATATGCGTAGACTCGTTCAGAACAAAGCTACTATAAAGGCGAGGAGGGCGATGCAGCTGTCTTCATGGCTATACATTATTACTAACATCTTTTGTCACTCACTCTCCTGCCTTTCACCACCTGCCTTCCCCACCTGCATATACCCTTAGTCTCCTCCCTCATAACCTCTTATTATCGCCCATCTTTTACCTTCACCTGCAGCCCTAAACCCCCCACCTGCCTCCCAACCCTCATGCTCCCTCATCTCCCTCACACAATGACCATCCCTTGTATAATTACAACGTGTAGTTTCACGTGGATCGCATTTACAACGTATATATTATTTAATCTCACTTGAAATCTTTATAGCAGAATCCTTTTTGATGTTTATTCTCCTATTATTAGTATATATTTTTGTTCCATGTACAGTATAAGGTAGTTAAACCATAGAGGAATCTTGCTTATATATATGTTTTTATTTTTACTTCCAGGATTTACTTGCGTGGATATGGATTTACCTTGTTTACTCATCGCCTTGACTGAGCCTGGCCCTCCCCGCCCCCTGGTGAGTGTTGCCGCTAAGTGTTGCAGGGGGAAGCAGGGTGGGGGTAGAGAGGATAATTGTTTTGCATGTCTCTCAGCCGTTTTCTCCCTCTTTTTTTTTCTTTTGTGTTTGTGTCTTGATGCGTGTCTTGTTATGTCCTCATTACTTCCTCTATGGATGTTTCAGTCATTTATATTTGCAGAAAAGGAGGAGAGCAGGAAATATTTAAGAAGAAATTGCTATCGTCAATACGGAAATAACGAAAAACTGAAGGAAAAACTGAAAATAAATGTGTGTGTGTGTGTGTGTGTGTGTGTGTGTGTGTGTGTGTGTGTGTGTGTGTGTGTGTGTGTGTGTGTGTGTGTGTGTGTGTGTGCGCGCGTGCTCGATAAATGGACAGAACAAAAAAAAAAAAGGAGGAAACTGATTACTCTTTCCCACGCCATCCCGTCTTGCCATTCCTTGCCCCTATTTGCGTAGCGTGGCGCGGGTCTATCCCTTCAGTATTAATGGCAACGCTAAGCTGCCTCTGTCACCCATTAGTACACGTTCCTGCCATCCACTCAGGCAGGACCGGCGGGCGAGGTGACTGTCACGGTAAGGACTTGCTAATAATATATGAAGCTACAGCAGGAAAAAGAAAAAACAAAAGTGAGAGAGAGAGAGAGAGAGAGAGAGAGAGAGAGAGAGAGAGAGAGAGAGAGAGAGAGAGAGAGAGAGAGAGAGAGAGAGAGAGAGAGAGAGAGAGAGAGAGAGAAAGAGATAAGAGAAAGAGGAAGAGAAACTTGGTTGGTGGGGACAACTTCAACTTTGGTCTCTGTTTTCTCTCTCCAACATTTTTCCCTTTTTTCCAGAGAGAGAGAGAGAGAGAGAGAGAGAGAGAGAGAGAGAGAGAGAGAGAGAGAGAGAGAGAGAGAGAGAGAGAGAGAGAGAGAGAGAGAGAGAGAGTGAGAGAGAGGGAGAGAGAGAGAGAGAGAGAGAGAGAGAGAGAGAGAGAGAGAGAGAGAGAGAGAGAGAGAGAGAGAGAGAGAGAGAGAGAACAACAACAAAAGAAAAAAATAAAAAACTAACACAAAAAATTACTCTCATCCATGTTCCAAGGAAGAAGAAAAAAAAAAACAGTAAGTCATTTTCACGCTTTTAATCAACATTTTACACGCTCGTCCTGCAGACCCACCACCACGCCGTCGACTCTGTAACTATCAAGGGAGCTGGAGTCGGCTGAGGAGATACAAGGAGACGAGGTGGGGGTGGCGAGCCGAGGGAGACCAAATAGTAAAAGGGGGGTGTAGCGAGACAGTCTTGGAGGTGAAGCGAGTCTGGCAACAGTGGCAGAGGCGGGCGGGCGGGCGGGCGGGCTAGCGGCTATGGCCAAGACTCCAGACGGACACATATCATCCCTTCTGGCCTCGTATTATCTCGAACCAAGAGCTGTTAGGAGCAGAGAGAGCCGAGGGGCGTGAGAGAAGGGAAGGGAAACAGAAACAGGAGGAATAAATGTGTAGCTTCAGTGGGATACAAGGAGACGATTTTTTTTGTCGGGGATTGAAAGGGAAGGAAGGTAATTGAGGAAAGAATGTTTGGGGATATTGAGAGAGTGAGGTTGAGGGTACAAAGGGGTGAATAAGGAGTAGAGGCAAGGAGTCGTGGGTAGGAATTACGTTGATGAGGGAACCAAACGGGGGATTAGTGTGTCTGATTACGAGGATCAAAGAGAGAGAGAGAGAGAGAGAGAGAGAGAGAGAGAGAGAGAGAGAGAGAGAGAGAGAGAGAGAGAGAGAGAGAGAGAGAGAGAGAGAGAGAGAGAGAGAGAGAGAGAGAGAGAGAGAGAGAGAGAGAGAGAGAGAGAGAGAGAGAGAGAGAGAGTAAAAAACAAAACAATACTAGACAAGGACTGGAAGGGTAAACTAACCATAAAAAGATGCCAGGAAGAATAAAAAAGAGAATAGAGAGATAGATATAAATGAAAGAGGTAATAGTTGACGTGTAATGAGGCGAGGAAATGCGTAGAGATAGTGAAGTCAGACGGAGGCAAGACAGGAGAGATGATGGCTGTGGTTGTGTGTGTGGGGGGGGCGGGGGAGGAGATGTGTTAATGAGGGACGTGAAAGTGGCAGGGGGACTTGGGGAGGAAGGGAGAGGATGATGGGGGGAGGAAGGGAGGGAGGGAAGGAGCTCTGAGGTTGAAGATTCAGTTATTATGCACGAGAGGCGAGACAGGTCTGGGAGGAGCCTGTATTTGGAACACAGCATCACCAGAGGAAAATGGAAGAGAAAAAAAAGAAAGAACAAGAACAAGAAGAATAAGATGAATGGGGGAGGAGGAGGAGGAGAGGGGGTAGAAAGGTACAGTCCAAAATGGTAACAAAACAATAACAACAACAACAGAAATGTGTTGGGTACACTTAAAGGCAAATAAAGACGAAAAATTAGATGAACCAGACTGGGGTGTGGTTGGGATGGTAAGAGTTAGTTGGAGGAGGAGGAGGAGGAGGAGGAGGAGGAGGAGGAGGAGGAGGAGGAGGAGGAGGAGGAGGAGGAGGAGGAGGAGGAAGAGGAGGAAGACCAGGAGGAGGAAAGGAAGAGAGAGGAGGATGGGTTGGAGAAAACTGAGAAGAATGAAGAGACGTTAGAGTGGCTTCACTGCTTGGAAGTTTTCACAGAAGCAGTTTTCAGATGAGAAAGGGAAGGGATGGAGGAAGATTAAAGTAAATTGGAAGGGAATAAGAAAAAAAAAAGATAGGAGGCATGAAGAAAATTGACGAAGGAAGAGATGGAAGGATGCTAGTTAAAGGGATGGATGGAGGGAAGGATGGCTAGACAGAGAGAGGGAAGGATGGTAGGAGGAAGGGTGTGTATGGTATGGTAACTAGTATGTTCCTGAGGCAGTGTATCCTTGGTTCTTCACCCTGGCATGCCCTCGAATCTAAATGACTGTATGAGTTGGCGTTTCACCCTCAGCTTACATGTTAAAACTTACCCCCAAAGTTTATTTTACGGTCCCTGGGGCTTCCGCGGCATAAACTTCAAGTGCGAAAATTAAGGTTCATTTATATTCAAGTGGGCGGCGTCCAGACGAACTAAGCTTCATATCTACGTGATGGGTGAGTGTAAGGTTAGATTTGTTAAGTGTATCTCTCATGCCTGTGCCTCCTCCACGCTGATGCCTTGGGATACTGTAGCATAAGTGCGAGGAAAGGTAAGGCAATGGGTGTGTTTCTGTGTGGTGTGGGTATGAGGCGTCCCTGTGAGTGTATGGTGATGGGTGTGTGGTGTTTTGTGATGCTCATGACTGGCTTGAGGATTGGTATTGATGATGATGTTAATAATGGTAATGATAATAATGATAACAACAATAATAATAATAATAGTGAAAATCATCATCATTATCATTATCATAGTGTTGTAATGATAGGGTAAAGGAGTGGACATGAGCACCGCGGCAAGGCGCCACATGTAGTCATCCTCAACTTTTACTTACGTCGACATTTGAGCCACCTAGTAATATTTTTTTTTATTGAAATACATCTTTATTACATACCATTTCAATTTTTTCTATCTCCCCGTTCCTCTAACATCTCTTCTCTTCCCTCGTTTTCCTCTATGTTCTCAAAAGCTCCTCCTGGTCTCCTTTCCCTCCCTCCCTCCATCCCTTCCCTCCCTCCATCCCTCCTTCCTTCCCTCCCTCAATGCGTTTACTGTTTTATTGTCCCTCACCGCTTTAGTAGGAATTGGCCAGCCTTTGAGGTTATGGAGAGGCTGGTCTTACAGAGGGAACAGCTGTGTTTTCCCTCGTGTATGTGACTGAGTGCTTATTGGCCTCATGGGCGGGGGTCGGGGAGGGGCGTGGGCGTTGAAGGGGAAGAGCAGATCATAGTGGAAGGTTGCAATAAGGGTTTGTGTCTCGTTCGTCTGTTATGGCATTGTAGGTTTTATTGTCCCTTGGAACACGTGTAAGGGAAGGTGTTGTGTTCGTACGTGTGGAATATTTGATTAGGTGGCGATGTATGTACTCGTGTGTGACGCTGGCATGGGTGTGTGTGTGGATGGTGTTACTGCTGTGTGACAGATTAAATTATGCTCTCTGAGTCTGTCTATAGCTTTCTCTCTATTTATGGGTTTGTTTGAGTAAGTGTGTGTGTATGTCTGTCTGTTCTCTCTCTCTCTCTTTCTCTCTCTCTCTCTCTCTCTCTCTCTCTCTCTCTCTCTCTCTCTCTCTCTCTCTCTCTCTCTCTCTCTCTCTCTCTCTCTCTCTCTCTCTCTCTCTCTCTCTCTCTCTCTCTCTCTCTCTCTCTCTGTCTGTCTCTTCCATTTTACCTCGCAAGAAAGCGAAAGAGAAAAATGGACTCAACCTTCCATAATGCTTTTAGGGGACCCTCGTTTCTTAGGGCAAATTGCACCCTCGCATATCTCGGTCTTCCAGTGCAGAGAACCACCGAGGCTTCTAACTCGCCCATGTAAATGTAAGCAGTATTAGTCCCAAGATACAAACAAGTTTAATGGGTCGGCTGCTAGGAGCCCGCAGTAGTTTTTAGCTGCGAGAAGAGGGAAGGTAGGGCCAAGGAGGGAATGGTAAGGAGAGAAAGGGGAAGAGGAAGAAAGATAGAAGAAGGGGGAGATACGAATGTAGGTAGTATCGGGGGACGTCCTAGGAGAGGCACGGGGGTAGTTGAAGGAGGAAGAAGGAGGGAGAAATGGTCAGGGGGGAAGGAAGGGAAGGATGGAGGGGAACAACCCACCCCTTCCGATTACCAAAATGTTTCGCTCACCGTATAACAGAAACTGCTTTAGGGAAGACTTATGTAATCTTGAGTTATACATTTTCTGCAAGACTGCGATGCTTTCCTGACTTTCTACGCGACCAAAAATATTTACTTACGTTTCTTAACAATGAGTAAATAAGATGCCCTGTGTTAGCCCTGAATTAAAGCCATTTTCCCTAAAGTATATGAAAGATCTTGAAATTATGCAAACAGCTGGATGCTTCTGGATGAGTGAACAGATTTTATGTAGATGAGAATATCAGATTTTGCTTCCTTTTTTCTTATTTTTTTTCCTTCGTAACGCAAGAATCTTTAGAAATGACTCCCACACTCACCCCTCGTCCACTCTTCCTTCTCCACTGCCTTCCTCTCGTTGCATTTTCAAGGACGAATAGGAGGGAGACTTCAGAGGGAGAAAACGGAATAAGTAATAGAGTCGAAATTTGCATATAAAGTTCTAAAAGGTTGAAGAGTCCAGAATGTATTTGTGTGTAAATATTCCCTTCACTCTTGAATATTTACTCTGTTGTTAGTCAGGCACGAACTTTTACTTTACATAAGGTCACCTATTCCTTAATGTGTATGCGGGTCTATATCCCTTTATCTTTTTATTTCATGTTCACTTTAGCACATTGTATAAATCTTTTTACTTAGCTCTTCAAATCCGGATATTCCCTCTGAGTGCGGTCTGGCAGCGTATCATCGACTAAGATATATTTTTTGGCCTCTAATGTAATCAGCATTTCACAACGTGTAACCTCCAACCACGAGGCTGGCTCACTTTTAATTACCTGCCGGGACCGCCCTCACCTTCACTTGAAATGATATGCTGACATCCCGTAGAGTTTTTCTTCCTACGTCGAGAGTTGCGCCAGGTAGGGTCTGCGGATCGGTAGGAACACTTCATAATGATTGAGATGAACGGATTGTGATGCTGTGATGGCTTTAACTTGGCAACATTTATAAGATTATGCGTATGAAAAAGAAAATTAAAGAAAATGTATAGTTGAAAGCTTTGTATTCGTGCCGTAGTAGTGTTATAAACTCCACGAACTTGAAATATGCGTCACGTCATCTGTGAATGTATGAAGCAGAGTTGGCAGGGAATACTTTTTTTTGTCATATTCGTCGAGAAAATTCGTATGGAGTGTTTGAAATCTTGTTGTGTCTACCAAGAACAGTGAATATATTATATTAGAGGAATTAGTACAATATAATTAATATTTGTTTTGCATTACAACACTCAATAATGAAGATTAAGTGCTGATATTTTGTGTCGACTAATATGAATATTTAATTTAACTAACCGTACAAGTAAAGCTAAAGGTGCTCTCACTATACCTAAATATATAGATAAATAAATAAATAAATACATATATATATATATATATATATATATATATATATATATATATATATATATATATATATCCATCTGGAGGAAAATAAAGTTCTTGGCAGAATTGGCCAGCAGACGGAGAATTCCCAGCCGTCCCCAATTTGAGCCCCACGCACACGCCTCTCCCGCTGCAGGTCTTCATCAGGGCCCGGCGGGAGGCGGCCACACTCTCGTTACCTCTCGGAGTGCCGGCCCATCTGGGGGAGTAGCGGCAGGTGGCGGCGGCCCAGGACCCAACACTCGAGCGGTTCTCTGCCCACTTCATTTTCGCTAAGTCTCAATAACTCTGGATGGTAGCTGTTTCTCCCGCCGACCTGGCCTCTTCCTCTACCTTTTCTACCGACTTGTACCTACATACCTTCCTCTACTTTCTTTGCCTTCATGCCTCGCCTTCACTGTTTGGCCTCACCATTCCGACCCTACATCCCTTCATGTAAATCCTTAATCTTTGTCTCGTGGTTATGCGTTTTCTTCTGTTATCTATACAAGTCTTAAAAATATTTTTAGATATATAATTTTTCTCCCTTTCTACATCCTTACATCCAATCTCCTCTTCTTTTTCCGTATTCCCTTCCCTTATCTTCGTTTACTTTCCTTCCTTTTACTGGACTATCCTTTCCCTCGCGACTGCCTACCTCCTTCGTACTCTTCTTGCTCCCTCTCTCCTCCTTCTCTTTCTTCCCCCCCCACCTATTTCTCTCCACCCCTTTCCTCCCTCCTCCCCTCGTGCAGCCAATGTCTCTATCTTTTCCTTCCCGCGTCTGTTGGAGTGCTGGGACCGCTGCCTCGGGTGAGAGAGCCTCTTGTTTGCTTGTCTCTCTCGGGGTCTTGGAGTCTGGCCTTTTCTTTTTATATATTTTTTTCTACAGGAGACGTTATGATCTTAAAGTTGAAGTATAGTATGTATAAACTGAAGAATATACGTGATTTTATAATATATCGAGTGACTCAGTACCAAGAATATTAATAAAGAGAGAGAGAGAAAAAAAAAGGAAAAAAAATTCAGGTTCAGCAGATGCATCATATTCCTCCCTCTCTTTCCACTGCTTAATAATAACGGGAGGAGGTAAAATCCTGTATAAATGCCAAGAATCCTTCCCCGAGGCCTGACTTGCGCTCTTGCCTGCTGCTCCTTCCGCATTACTGATTCCATGCAGGCACTGGCAAGCACTCGACCAGGACGTAAATACTTCACCACCTTTAATACTCTCCCTTAGCGAGGTCACTCCTGAATGTATAGTCAATTCTTAGTCCTCTCGAGTGTTGGTCTGAGCTGGAAGTTTTAAAATAGAGGAATGCACTGAAAAAAGCAATAAGGTTGTGATGTGGAGGGTAGTGCAAGAAGGGTGAAGAAGGCCAGTGTACAGGAGGGGAGGAGAGAAGGAAGGAAGAGGGTGTGTTGGAGGTAAATGAGATGGCTTAGTAATAAAAGAGGAGAAGGGTGAAGGAGAGGGTCTCTTCGTGCTCTGGGTAAGAAGTATAAAAAAAGAAAGGAATATTGGATAAGAGGAGGATGCCAGATGGTGGTAAAGTAAAATGGTGAATGGCAGAAAGGTTTTTATATAAGTTTATATGAATTGCAACGTGATCAATGTATACATGGAACCTGTTCATTGTATACGCAATTAAAGTGATTTATTGGCTAATCAATATTGTTGTAAAATAAAATGAATGGGAATACTCATGAAAAATGTTCCCAAGCGAGAGAGAGAGAGAGAGAGAGAGAGAGAGAGAGAGAGAGAGAGAGAGAGAGAGAGAGAGAGAGAGAGAGAGAGAGAGAGAGAGAGAGAGAGAGAGAGAGAGAGAGAGAGAGAGAGAGAGAGAGAGAGAGCAAATAATTACATGAAAGACAAGTGAGTAATCAAGCAAATATAACTAAATTATATTAACAAAGAAAAAAAAATAGTGTATGGAAGTATGAAATAGAAAAATATAAAGTTAAATAAATAAATAGATAAGAAAATAAATAAATAAATAAATAAATAGATAATCTCTTGAAGGTTAGCAGCTGAAAGGCACCGGAAGAAGGTAGTCCCACAGCGCCACGTGGAAAGCCAACACGTAGGAGACTTGGTACCCGAGTCATGTTTGGCCTCCACGCTACCACCACCTTAATATTGGCGGCTGGCTTTGTGCCTCGCTGCATGACCTTGTATCTCAGGCCAACACGCCTCTCCGCCAGCTTTCTCTTAGCGTTTCCCGTTCCTCACGCTGGCATTAGGAAAGCACACAGGCAAGCCGCTCACCTCACACTTCCTTCAGGGTGTTATATTCACTGTCATCTTTTTACTATTTATTGTAAGAGGAAAAGGAGGAAACTTACTGTTATTCACTAGTTTTGTTAATAAGACTCCTTAGAGAATGACCACAAGAACGGTAATGAGCTATGAAGGTAGAGACGGCAAGCAGGAGATAATTACAGCGTCTAGGGTCATCAAGAGAGCCGCTCAAGCTCTCTCAAGGCTCCTGGCACGCTGCTACGCTCACAGGGACATGCAATCACTCAGCACACCTCACCCTTACTCCGCCTCAAGTAAACAAGACCCGGGTTTATAGTGAGCTGTCAGTGAAGGTCCCAAGTGGGGGCTGAGGCTACGGCGGCGTCCTCTAAGGGTGTGTTTGGGGCCCATTCTGTTTGTGTAGGTGTTTTTTCAGGGTTGCCTTATTGGTTTTCTGCGGTGCCTCTTGTTTGTTTGGGTTGTCTTCACGTGTGTTGCTTATTTCAGAGGAAGTTATTGAGTTCTATTTTCTTGTTTCTTATTTTTTATTTATTACGTAGGGTGTTTGTGATCTGTTTTGTCGTTTTATTTCATGTGGTTTCTCCTTTTATTTTTGTTCGTATGATATTTGCTTTATCAGTACACCCAAGGCATTTCATTCTCTCTCTTTTCCACATCCATTTTCTCTTCTCTGTCTTTCACGTCATCAAGCAGCCTCTATCTATACATTACTTTCCTTCACCACCACCACAATCATCATCACGTCCCTTAGTCCCCCTTTTCACATTCATTCTCCCTTTCTCTTCGTCATTCACGTCATCACCCACCCTCCCACTACCCCTTCCATCTCTCCTTGTCCCCTTTCTTCTTACCCGCCTCACCATTCTTCCTCCCTCCCCCTCCTCTCTTCACCCACACCCGCTCCTTCCCGCCTACATTCCCCTCCGCCCAAAACTCGTGTGGACACCTTAATGCCCTCCATCAGCCCGCCTCCCATCACGCCCATGGTCATCAGCCGCCCCTCAGCGCCCAGCTCAACGCAATATTCGCAAAGTTCTTAGCAAGTTCCCTCGATTGCAGAGTCTCGGTATGATCAGTGGGGCCTCGCACTTCTCTTAGTCATCCAGCCTCCGTAGTGATGTAGGCTTTCATCTGTGGAGCTAAATCTCTCAACTTTGTCCATCACTGAATCGCGCGGGGAAGTTTGCCTGGGAGGGTGGCCAGGTTTTGTGTAGTGGTCGTGGTGAGTGGGAAGGAAGGATGGTGGTAGGTGGGGAGGGAGGGAGGGAGGGAGGGAAGGGACTTGTAGTGGTGGTGGTGGTGGTGGTGGTGGTGGTGGTGGTTGGGAGGAAGGATGTTGGATAAAGAGGAGGTTGTGGGAGGAAAGGGAGAAGCTGGAGGAATGGGTAAGTGGTAATATAGGGGTGTTGAACGGGGCTGGGCAGGAGGGTAGGGTGGCGGTTGGAATAGCAGCGTGTGTTAAGTTTTCACCGAGACAGTGATAATGTTTGTAGTTTGTGGAGATGTTGATAGTGGAGGCAGGACGTGAATTCCAGTCAGTGTGGCGGTGTTAAGGGTGGTAAGAGAAAAAAAGAAAGAAAGAAAGAGAGAGAGGGAGATAGCTGCCTTAATACATTATCACATTTTATATTATACTTTGGTTAAATAAATTGCTGCTTAACCTTGCACACTCTCAAGGTCACCACAAGGGCGTCATCCAAGGCGTGTGTTGTGTATTTGATTATCTTTACCATCATTTAACATTTATTAGTATAACCTCCTGTACATACTCACCTTGGGGAATAAATTAAATAGCAAAAAGCACACAGGATTATATAGAATAAGAGTGGATTGAAAATGTGTATAAGTAAAATATAATCGTAAATTCAGAACCATCGACATTAGGTGGGCGTATATAATGACGGAAAGTTGAAGTTGCAGGCAGTTTCTTGCGCGCTATTTACCTCAATTCGTATGCAACCTTAATTTATGTCATGCATGTCACTTCACTTCTATTTATATACTGGCTCACAAGGCTGCTTCTTTGCCTCGTTGTGTAGTACAGTGTGTTTGTGTGTTGGAGAATGAATGCAACGTGTATTTATTATGCGTAAGAAAATGATCGTGTATTTATGTGTTTAAGAATGCTACATGAGGGTGTGTGTTATGTGTATATAGTTACAAAGTGAGAAAATCATGGTTTACATTCTTTATTTATATTTTTAATTTTTTTTTTTGGTTAGTTAGTTGTTCTCCTCTTACACTTCATTATTCTTTTGGTTTGCTTTTTATGTCTTCTTTTTCCCTTTCCTCCTCCTCCTCCTCCTCCTCCTCCTCCTCCTCCTCCTCCTCCTCCTCCTCCTCCTCGTGCCTTATCTTTCCATCGCGCTCTTTGTTCTTCCTCCTTATCTTTCTCGTTTACTTCATCATCACTCTCTTTGTTCCTCCTTCTCTCCTCCTCCTTCTCCTCCTCCTCCTTCTCCTCCTCCTCCTCTTCCTACACTCCTTCCCTCATCAAAATTGCTTCGTTCTCCTTCTCTATCTCCCTCACATTCTCCTCCTTCACACATACACACACACACACACACACACACACACACACACACACACACACACACACACACACATACACACACACACACCACGCTATGCAGAGGGTATATAGGTGTCCTTATCAGGGCTTCATATCCACAAATCCTCGCCTTAATCCAGTTTCCTCCCCCCCCCTTCATTTAGGCTTCAGGAGAGGGGTCTGGAAAATATTTTGAAAGTTCCCCTCATTTCGCCTGGAACAAATCATCCAGAGGAGGGGTCTAGGAAGGGGAAGGAGGGAGAGAAATGAGACGGAGAAGGAAGGAGGAGGAAGGACGAGGCCGATCTAAGGGGGAAAATAGCAACCGAATGAGAGTGAGTTCAGGACACGTTCGGATTACTGGCACTGACTTCGGTTCGGTTCCTCCTTGAGCTTAGAATGTGTTCGGATTAGTGAAGTCTAGTGTTAGTGGATGTTATTATATATTTTTTTCTTTTTTTTTCCTTGTGGTTTTAGTTGGTGGTGGTGGTGGTGATGGTGGTGGTAGTAATGACAGTGATGATGGTGATGTGGGTGGTGTGATGACAGTAAATACCAGGTGTACGTGTTGATAGTGGTGATTAGGTGATGACTTGATGATGGAGGTAGTGATGGTTCTATTACATGTACTGCTGTGGGTGGGCGGCTGTCATGGGCGTGATGGAATTATGATGATGATGATGATGAGACAATAATAGAAGAAGAAAGAGAAAACAACAGAGCTAATACAAGAGGAGGAGGAGGAGGAGGAGGAGGAGGAGGAGGAGGAGGAGGAGGAGGAGGAGGAGGATTGTTGTCACTAGGAGGGCGACCAACACGTTACCTCTCCATGGCTGGGGATGGGAGGGAAAGGGGGGGAAGGGGAGGAAGGGGGGAAGGGGGAAGGGGGTAAGTGATGGGAATGGGTCTCGCGCGGGTGGTCTGAGGACACGATCCCCACCACATAGCAAGAGGTCTCGCCCTTGAAGATAAATAAATGTACTTAGAAAATGTTGAGGGAAAATGTAAGAAAATAAAGAATGTATGTAAATAAACACACAAAAAAAGGGAGAAAGACGATGTATAAGGAAAAAAAATATAATGATAAATAATGAAAATAATGGAAAAGATATTATAGAAGTGAAGTAAGAATATTATTATTGTCATTATTATCATCATCATCATCATCATCATCATCATCATCATCATCATCATCATCATCATCATCATCATCATCAACATACTTCAGTGCACGCTAACCGGTGAACGAAACCAAACAGAAAACGAGAAACTATCGACGCCTCGCCGTTAAATTCTTGAGAACAAAAAATTAAATATACATTAAAGTTAAGCGAGGAGAGAGAGAGAGTGTCACTGTGCTGGGAGAGATAAGGCCGATGATTGCGTCTCTTGTCAAGGTTGTAAGCTGCTCATGGAGGAGGTGTTGGGGGTGTAGGGGGTGATGGTAGGGGTGGTGGAAGGGGTGATGATGAAAGAACCAGGGTAGGGAAGGGGGGGGGGACTTGGGAGGTCAGTATGTAAATAAGAATGAGTCGAGTACAAGCAAGGTCACTACCATTACCATAGCTAACTGGCTGACCCGAGGCGGACGTGCAGGCAGGGCTCGTGTCACCTGGGATTACCTGGAAGCGTCTGGCACAAGAATAATAAGTGAACTCGGCTAATTATACCTATTTCCTGGAACGTAATTTTTCTTTTGTTCTGAACCTGCGTTTTTTTTTTCACCTCTTTTTCTTGTTTCTTATTCCCACATTTTTGTAAAGGAATATTTTTTATAAAGTCGCATTGTTTATCTGGAGGATTTTAATACGATTTTTTTCTTACCAATTTAGTTTTTGTTTAGAATTGCTTATAGTTTTTTACATTTTCATAAATTTTCTCATCAAAACTTTTCATCAATTCCCTGAAACCAAACGATAATGATATTCTACTCTTTTCAACTCATCCTCTTATTCTTCTATTCCTATTGCCTTCGCTACCCCTTCTCACTCCTCCATTCCTTTCGTCCCCTCGCCACTTCCTCTCCACACCCTCCTCCACCTCCTCCTTCGCCGTCACAAACAGATTCGTCAGATATTCGGGCCGCCATTAGCATCTTTCGCCTCACAACATCCTGCTGTAATTAGTTTCCAAGAGGAGCGACCTTCTGGCGGGCTCGAGGAACCAGGCGAGGAGGCCATCAGACGAGGGCGTTGCGGCGTTGGCTTGTTTGTTTGCTTTCGGTGGACTGACTCACTTGTTTGTGTTTGTTACGATGTGTGTGTGTTGGTGAGGGTTAACTGACGACCTGTGTGTTTTTTTGTGTGAATTTTATTTGGCTTGTTCCCTGTTTTTTCTCTTAAGGGGCATGTTTGTGTGTGTGTGTGTGTGTGTGTGTGTGTGTGTGTGTGTGTGTGTGTGTGTGTGTGTGTGTGTGTGTGTGTGTGTGTGTGTGTATGTGTGTGTTTATACATGTATTTATATCATGGACTTCTTTCTTTACTAATTTTTTTCATATTTTCCTACTCAGAAAATCGGTGACTATGTTTACAAATTTTCGAGCCACGCAAACATATACGTCGGTAAATATTCATGAAAACACATCTCATTTGTATACTTTGGGCATATCCTTGCTTACGTGTGTGCGTGAGTGCGTCGCCGCATACATAATACAGGGGCAATCTCCCAGGCCACAGCGGACGGTAATCCGGCTGGTTGCATAGGATGATAAGCTTTCAACGTAAATTGCAACAGTATTACCATTAAACCGCCACACCACACCAACACCACGCCTCGCCACGCCCAGCCACGCCACTGAATCTGCCTGATGAAATAAATTAATGAAAAATACTACTTTTTCACTTCTATATATGTTCAGTGATGCAAGGAAAGGCATGCATAAGAGACAAAGGTTAGGTGAGACGGCCGAGGGAAAGTCGGCCGATTTTATCAAGGTCCTTGAGAATCCATCGACGAATATGAAGCCGCTAGCAAACTTTGATGATGCGGTAAAGTCGGGGGATCACGTTACCAGGGCCGAGGACAAACTTGGCCCCTCTTACTCCCCTTCCCTGCTTTGCCTCCTCAAAATAAAACTTTTTATAAATGCTGCCTTCCTTTTATCCCAGGACAGAGGCGGGTACGGTGGAGACAATCCCCGGAGTGAAGCCTCGCCTTGGTAATGATGCCTCTTACGAACACACGAGAATAGACCTTAATTCCCTCAGGCCATTGGTTCTTACTCGTCACATTAGCTCAGGACGAGGACGAGGAGGCGGATGGGGAGGAAGGGAATAAGAACAAAAGGAGGACAAGGAAAAGAGGAATGAAACAAGTAAAGAAAGAACCAATGAAAGATAAGAAAGAAAAGAGCAAGGGAGTTATTGGTGACCAGGATCCAGGCACTCCTGGAAGGAATGGCCCACTTGCTTCCAGGTTCATTTCCAGGACAGAGAGAGAAGAAAAAATAGAAGAAAATATTGGAGGACGGAGGAACCATTTAAACGTCCTTCTTTTTTCCACAGTGTTAAGTTGATGGAAGAAGTGTGGTCCACAGTTTTGAGACCCCGTAAAAAACAGTGAAAGAAATAAAACGTGTCCATAGCGTTCAGGACCTCCTATGGGAAATGAAAGGTTGTTGAAGTGACTCGATCTATGGAGCTAATCAGACACCAGAGTCTTGCCCTCAATCAGGCTTGTTGTCAAGGATTTGCTAACCATTCTTCCTCCCTCCCTCCCTTCCTTCCTTCATTCCTTCCTCCCTCCTTCCCTCCCTTACTTCCTCTCTTCCTTCCTTCCTTTTCGAGTCGTACTGTAACGCATCCCAAGTCACAGTCTGATCCTTACTCCCTTCCCCTTAACCCTTACCCTAATATCCCTTATCCTCTTACCTTCAACGCCCCTTATTCCCCTACACTATTACTCCCATACTCCCTTATCCTTCCCTTCTTCCGTGTTCTCCTCCGCTGCCCCCTCCCCCCCCCTACCGTCTCCAGCCCACTCTTTTTGGGGTAAAAAACGATACCTTTTATTACACGTGGTCTGGAAATATTGACCAGCTCGCCCTTCCTCGGTACCTTTTCTCCTCCCCGTCTTGGGTCCTGTCAGCCATTATCCTTCCTCATTCTCTCTGTATTTTCCTCTTATTGTCTCTCCCTTCCCTCTTTCTTAGTCATTTATTTCCTTATTGCTTCATATTTCTGTTCTTCCTTTGTTCTTCTCTGTTTAAGTATAATTTTTTTTCCCCTTTGTCTTCTTTATTTTTTTTTATCCTTGAATATTATTATTTTTTTTTTATGAATTTTCTCTCCTCATATCTTTTCTTCCTCATACCCTTATACATCCTCCTTTTTCTCCTCTCCACTCGCTCTCTATCTTTCTTTTTTTCTCTCTCTCTCTCCCAATCTCCTACCTCTTCACTTTTACCACCGCTTCAAACCTCCTCCCTCTTCCCCCCCTTCCCCTTTGCCTCCCTCCCTTCACTGCCGGCTCCTCTCCCTTTCCCTTCTTCCTCTATTGCCGGATTTCCCTCCCCCTCTCCTCCATCTATTGCCTGCGGCCCCCCACGCCCCCTCCGGCTCCTCCACCCCTCCCTGCCCCAGCTCGATATTAGATGATCGTTCTTGGTTCCTCATCTGGTGTGGAACGAGGGAAAGGGGAGAGGAAAAGAGGGAGAGAGAATGATGGAGGAAGGGAGGAAACTGGGATGATGGAGGTGAGCAGGCAGCAAGGAAAAAAAAGTTGGTGAAATGTAAAATAGTGAGAGAGAAAGACAGGGAGGGAAGGAGGATGGAGAGTTTTATGTTTGAAGAGAATAAGGGGATAGAGAATGCAAAGGAAATAGAGAAAGTTTGACGTGATAAAAGAGAAATGAAATAAATGAGTGTGAAGGGTGGAATATTTGAAAGGAAATCTGGAAGAGAGGAAGGAAATATAGGTACCAAAGAGGATATAGGATAATTCGCTGACAAATGAAAGAGAAAGAGAGAAAGAAAAATAAGTATGTATGGAAGGAAGGAATTTACAGAAACAAATTAACAAGGAAGAGAAAAGAAAGTGGAGACAATTGAGAGAGAAGAGAAAAAAAAAACATTTTACATTTATCCTGCGATTTTCCAAGGAATATGAAACTCGTCAGCAGAGACTTGGAGGAGGAGGAGGAGGAGGAGGAGGAGGAGTAGGAGGAGAAGGAGGAGGAGGAGGAGGAGGAGGAGGAGGATCAGGAGGATCAGGATATGAAAGATCATGAACGAAAACTTTATATATTTCCTATTTATATATTTTTTCTATTTTCAGTTTCATTATTATCCCCTCGAAATCTTATTATAATTTCACATTTCTAAGAATCTTTATTATGTATACATACAACACAATTTTCGAGCGGTTTATTATGGTCTTCCCCTTCTTGAAATTCCATTATGTTATCTTCCCCCTTGATTCCCCTTGTTTTCCTTCACCCCAGTAACCCAACACATCCTGTTGACCGTCTTCACTGTTACTCCACACCGGTATTCTCCCCCTCACACCTATAACCTTTCACCCATACCAGTAAACCTACATTTCCCACCTTATACCAACTCCCCTATGCCTTCTCTTCTGTTTATACCTTCTCTCCTGCTCTCATATCCTTCTCTCCTATACACTTTCCCACACATGCACTTCCATTTCATCTTCCTTAACCCTCCTATACAAGACTCCTTCATTTTGACGTTCCTGATAGC
This sequence comes from Metacarcinus magister, assembly GCA_029783475.1. Classification (NCBI taxonomy): domain Eukaryota; kingdom Metazoa; phylum Arthropoda; class Malacostraca; order Decapoda; family Cancridae; genus Metacarcinus; species Metacarcinus magister. The sequence goes on along the minus strand of JAPQNM010000008.1, from coordinate 11,784,954 downwards.
TGAACACTTTCCCTTTTAAAGTACTATTCCCAGCGTCTTCGTCCTATCATCCTCGTACACCTCTTCGTTCCCCTATCAGTGACTCTCCAATCCTTTCCATCGCTCAGTCTTGGGAGAGTAGCGATGGAGAGGGATCAAGGTGGAGTGTGTTATCTTGCCGTTATTCTCACGTCTGGGATGGTGGT
>JAPQNM010000008.1:11772269-11779769 GCA_029783475.1 Metacarcinus magister | reverse complement strand
TTTGACTGTCTGTTTATCTATCTATTAACCTGATTTGTCATTCATTGCCAAGTTATGCATAAATTTCGTATACATAATCACACCACTTATTTTCATATCGACTACTAAATATTTAAAATTAATACCTTACATACCTCACCAGCATTACATTGAAACATTTATATAGCTTCATTTATACGTAATAAACATGTAATGGTCGATAGGATTTCATCTTCTTCCACCTCAATTTTTTTCTGCTCGACCACCCAGGATGAAAACAGGGGGTCAGGATGGGTTTCCTTGCCCTCTACAGACTCAGGGAATATAAAGTTATGAGCCGGCCTCCGTCTCCTATCTACGTCTCATCTAAATGGGCCCCCTGCACCTGCCTTCCTACTGCCGTCTTAATTAGGAGTTCTTGTCCCTTCTACTTCCTCAATTTCTTTCCTTGCCACCTTGGCTTAGCACGGTAGGTGAGGCAGGTGTGTGTTAGGTTGTAAGGAGGTTGTGTACAGCTGTGTGGGTGGGGATGAAATGAAGCTTTACCTCTCCTTTGGCTGCTTACTAACACCTTTAGCTTCATAGATAAGAATATTTTCCTGGTAAGATGAAAAACGATAGGAACCAACGCATAATATCAGCGACAATTTTCAGGTACTATTTATTTTCCTTCTCTCTCTCTCTCTCTCTCTCTCTCTCTCTCTCTCTCTCTCTCTCTCTCTCTCTCTCTCTCTCTCTCTCTCTCTCTCTCTCTCTCTCTCTCTCTTTCTTTCTCTCTCTCTCATATATATTCATAATGAGAAGCAGTCTGATGCTTGCGCTCACACACCTCATCACGTACACGCGCATGTGCACAGTCTCATACTCACACGCAGCAGGTGGTAATGGATTGCCAGATGGCGTGTGTGTGTGTGTGTGTGTGTGTGTGTGTGTGTGTGTGTGTGTGTGGGTGTGGGTGTGGGTGACTATGTTGCTTTGTTTAAGGCAGGTGTTTTTAGGGGGGGCAGCAGGTGACTTTGAAGGACTAACACACTGCGTAGCAGAGACTAAAAGTAGGTGGTGAAGGTAAGGGGAGGGAGCAGGATATGTGAAAGGAACAGCAGGTGTGTGGGGAGAGTGGTGCAAGGTGTGAATATGTGCAGGTGTCAGGAGGAGCACTTGTGAGAAGAGGAAGCACACGAGGTGAAATGAAGGACAGCTGGGGAGGGAAGATTAGTAGGAGGGTGCAAAGAGGAAGCAGGGTATGAAGGGGAGCAGAGGTTAAAAGGAGGCAGTGTGTGTGTGTGTGTGTGTGTGTGTGTGTGTGTGTGTGTGTGTGTGTGTGTGTGTGTGTGTGTGTGTGTGTGTACTGAGTGTTTGAGAAAGGGAAAGGGGTCAGTCAGGTAGGTGTGGTTAGAAGAGAGAGAGAGAGAGAGAGAGAGAGAGAGAGAGAGAGAGAGAGAGAGAGAGAGAGAGAGAGAGAGAGAGAGAGAGAGAGAGAGAGAGCGAGAGCGAGAGCGAGAGCGAGAGAGAGAGCAACGAGCAGATGCGGGGCTGGCGGGCCACCGGAGTAGTGTCAAAGCCGTAAACGTTCTCCACTAATTACATTAACACCGCCACCCACTCGGAGCCTCTCATCCCAAATGTAATTGGCAACAGGACGCTTCACTCAACTCATTTGTTGATTACTTTCGCTACAGTTTCGAACACACGGCTGCCATTCCCTCTCCAACACCACGACCACAACCACCACAACCATCAACAACATAAACAACACCAGCACTACCACTAGTAATGCAAGAATATTACCTTTGAAATAACAAAATGATGCAATGAAACACAACCCAACTTATTCATACTCATTTTGCCTGAAATAAGTAAATGATTCACATTGTTTATTGAAAATACTTTATTATTTTTATGAAAAAAACTGGGATACTTTCTAAAAATAAAATCTCGAGTGATGCTTTACCAAAAAGGGAAAAAAATCATGCTTCATATACTTTGCTTGTGCAGGGAATCTCAGGGGAGCGAGGCGCCTTTTGTTACCTTCATTGTTTGTTTATAGCAGCGCTGCGCCACGACGCTCCGGGAAATTCTTTGTGGTCTCTCCAAGTAATGAGAAACTGAGGATACGCAGGGAGGCTTTCACCCCCTTTTTACTCATTTTTTCCTTCCTAGGTTTCCGCCCATTTTTTCCCTTTGTTCACTTTTATTGCCCCCTTTTCGTCACTCGTAGTTGTATTATTATTGTTATAATTATTTATCGCCCATTACTATATGGCGGTTTCCTTTATTTAGAAAATCGTCAAAGAACCAGTGTTTACTCTCGGCCACTGATTTCCTGAGAGGGCGCGACTGGAAAGAAGGAAGCAATGAAAATAGTCAAAGGAAGACTGTGAGAAGGAAACGGTAGCTCCCCTCTAAAGAAAACTAATCCTCCTAACCCCCCCACTCTCCCCAAAAAATCTATAAGGCATAGGATTTCCTCCGTCGATAGTTGTGGATAGTTTGGAAAGTCTTTCTATCCATATATCGATTTTGAGTAGCATATGAACAGCAATCATACACCTATACCGACTTGCATTTAGTATATCATGTATAAACATTAAGTATCATTACACATTTAATCAATGAAATGCCCAAAAAAGTCTCATTCAGCTATAAAAAGAAGAAAAAAAATGAATACTGCTTTCACATTTTTCTCTATGTGTATATACTGGAAGCGTTACGTTGGTGGAGTGGAGGCGGCTGATGCTCCACCCAGCAAGCAACTCGCTCGTTGCCAAGAAAAACAAGAAAGATGGGATTTGGTTCATGGTTGAGGCGGCTGTGTGTAGGCGTGGCAGGCAGCCCTCCAGTCCTCTCGCCTGCCACGTAAATAATGGAGCCAGGAAGATAAGAGGCGTGAGGGAGGGGAAAGGGATAGAGGGAGCGAAGGAAAGAGAGGGAGACGCATGACATAAGGAAGGAAATGAGGTAGAGAATATGTGTGTGTGTGTGTGTGTGTGTGTGTGTGTGTGTGTGTGTGTGTGTGTGTGTGTGTGTGTGTGTGTGTGTGTGTGTTGCGGTGATATTGCAGTGTGTGTTATACCCGCCAGTCATCGTATATTTGTGGGATATATGACGCAGCTGCCGGTGTTTGCCTCCGAGCCGTGGGCCGTGACGAGACTTGCTTCTCCTGTCAGGGAAACGAGCGGCCTTATTATTTATTTTTCCCGCCGCTGGAAAACAACCACGAATTTTTTTTGCTCCTTTCTCCAGCGTGTTTTTGTTGGTCTAAAAACGTAAAGCTTTCTTGCGAATCTCAAATATATGTTGCATTTTTTTGGAAATATAGAATTATGTTTGATTATGTGGTAACGTTTGTGGAAATATAAGATTATCAGGAAATTTATGTTTCCTTACAGCTTGAGTAAGTATCGGCCTTGAATGTAAGAGGCTGTGTGTGGGCGACATTGTATCATATAATAACAATCATTTACGACGCAGATGAAGAAAGAAAGATAACATTAACTGAACTGACCAATTTTGTCATTCTTACAAACAAAACAAATAAGGGAGACGCTATTTGTTCGAAGTTTTCCTTGAATTGAACGCTGATAAGTATCAAATTTCCAAGATATTATGTTTGAATTATCATAATCATATACTTGGCTGACAGTTATGTTGACGCAATAATCATACGTAACTATTCTTTGATATTTTCTTCTTTTAAACTAACTAAATTTTTGTTATATTAAGAACCTGAGTTACAAGTAAGCAGTGCAGTAATTATTGCATCCTTTACGTCATTGTACAGTGTTAAGCTTTATTCTTGTTTGCATTCCAGTCTTTAAACTCCTTTGTTTTCCTTCTCCATTGCTTTAATTTCATCTTGTTTTACAGTTTCTACACGTACGTGCTTCAATCTTCTCTGTCTTCATCAAAAACATTGGACTAAATTTACTTTGGTCAATTATCTCGGGTGGTGGACAGTTCTTACCCTCCAGAGGTTAATGTTTTCTCTCTGACATCACTCACTGCATTTACCTCCCCCTGTTTTTGCGCATTATCCTGTTTATCTCTCGCCTCGGGATTTAATTCAGGGTTCTATTATATACTTTTCTTATCTTAATGCTGATTGCAGGCCACCCAGACTTCTTCTCTTGCTTATAGTTTATTTGGAGTTTTATTTATTTGCTCTGTTTCCTTGCCTCGCTGTTAATGTTGTTCGTGTTTGTATTGTTGTTTTTATTTACCTGTTTCTGTGTCCGTTATTTACTTTTATTATAATTTATTTTTTTTGTATTATATATGTTCATCTATTTTTATCTCTTGTTCCGTCTTTCTACCCTTTCTCTTTTTCCTCCTTTGTCTTCCTTCACCTTCCAACTTGCCGTCTGAGTCAGAAACAACCACTCCTCCTCCTCCTCCTCCTCCTCTTCCTCCTCCTCCTCCTCCCCACTCCACCAGAATAAAAAACAAGAAAAAAAAACTTCTAACCCATCGTCTTGAAGGGAAGGGCAAAAGTTTCAGTGCGTTGATGTGGAATTTCGTTTTCTTTTCCTTCCGATTCATTCCGCTCCGGCAAAGACGGTATTTTTCTTTTTTTTATTAGTTTGTTAGGAATTGTCGTGAAGAGTCCTAGCCTTGCAATATTTTTTTTTCTTTCTTTCTTTCTTCTTCCTTCCAGGCGTTCCATTCCAGTTTTACGTCGTTTCCTCTCCCCTTGGTCCTTCTTGCTGTCCTTACTCTCCCTCTTTAATATTATTCTCTTTTCCAGAAATAATTCTTTTTTTTACTTTTTATTTCTCTACCGTGTCTGCTTCTCTTTTCTTTCATTTCATTTTACGATTTTTTTCTTTTTTTCTATCTTGCTCCCTCACTCAGTATCCTGCCGGCGTTCTTTCCCTCTTTGCCTCGACCCTCTCTCGTCCTCCCTTCATTCCTTCCTTACTCTAGACAACATTTCGTATTCATTCTGTGTGTCTCGTATTCTGCGCAACTTTCATACTCTTCCATTCCTTTTTATATTGTTCCCTGATTTTTCTCCCTCATTGCTATGCTTCTTACTCCTCCTCCTCTTCGCTCAGCCTCCTCCTCAGCCTCCTCCGGTAACTTTCTCTCCTTTTCTTTTTTCGTGCTTACTCTTTTATTCCTCTTCTTCTTCTTCTCTTCCTCCTCCTCCTCGTCTTTCTCTTTCACTCTCATCCTCCTCCTTTAAGCTTCTAGTCTTCTCCTTTCCTCCTCCTCTTCTTACAATGCCATGGTGTATTCTTCCTCCTCCTGCTTTATTACTACATCTTTTTCCTCCAGTTCTTCCGTACTCTCTCTTTATTCCTCGTCCTCCTCTTCCTCATCCTTCTCTAATGCACCTTCCTCTTCAAAACAGACCTCGCTTACTCCCACTCCCTCTTCTTTCCCTCAGTTTTTCCTCTCACTCCCTCACACTCGCAAACATACTCGCATTGTACTTTTCTTCTCCCTCGCGTACCTTATTGTTTTCCTCCCCCCCCGCTCTGTTCTATCATCCCTCGCCCCCCAATTATTTCTGCTGATGTCACCTTATTTGCTTCACCTACCGATTCCCTTGACTCTCATAACGTAGATCCTCCCTTCAATCCCCTTACGTCTCTCCTAATGGTAATGCTGCGCTCCGTAACACTAACAACAACAGCTACAACAACAACAACAACAACAACGACGACAACAACAATAACAATAGCAGCTGCACCCGGTTGTATGAGAATAAGAATATCAATTGGAACAGCAACATCAATAACAACTAAAACAACAAAATAACTACATTAATAACTACAACATAATACACAACACCATCTTACACACACACAAACACACACATACATCTAAAGACTGACAAAGAGCTCCAGGAATGCTAAAGTTACAGTGCATATTAGTAGTAACGTAATGCAAGAGGGAGAGAGGAAGACACAAACATACAGCAAATATTCCTCCTAGAGTTATTGTACTACAGATATCATTGGTGGTATGCGAGGCTGTTGAGTATGTGTAAGAGAGAAAAATAAAATAAACAGGGCACTATTTCACTCTCTTTCTCCATACCAACATGTGAGAGAAGGTGAAGTGGGCGTGTAGAGTGCGTTCAGGAATGCGTCCCTGGCGTTGTTTTGTGAAGTGGTGATTATTTTATGAACCGTCCTTCCTGTAGATGGGGGAAGCAAGTGGCCTGAACGTGACTCCTTATCGTGGTGGAGAAAGATCAAAAAGGGGGAAGTGAAGGAGGATTGTATTTAAGACCTTGCTAGTATTTACACATTCCAGTATGTTTAGTGTTGGTATTATTATCTATTACCATTGTCATCATCATCATCATTGTCGTCATTGTCCAAGTTTGTTACGTTGATATGCTAGGTGAAAAATACTATTCGAAGTTGAAAATAGATCTTCTTCGGGAACTAACATTTGCTATCTACACATATAGTCTGTCCCTTATTGAACACAGTTAGTCATACACGCCTCCTTAGCACCAGAAAAATGTTGCCTGTTAATAAATTTTTCATCAAAGCCTTGCGACGTATCAGAGTAGAAGAGTAGAATTTCTAAACACACACACACACACACACACACACACACACACACACACACACACACACACACACACACACACACACACACACACACACACACACACACACACACACACACAGACAGACAAACAGACAAAGACCAACAGACCAGACAGAAGGACAGATAAGACACACACACACACACACACACACACACACACACACACACACACACACACACACACACACACACACACACACACACACACACACACACACACCAATGGGCGAGTCTTATCAGGGGTGGCGGTGAAGGGAGTGATATTTATGTGCGACGAGTGAGCCGGGAGACGCCAGGGCAGGATTTTAGTCTGCGTCCCTATCCTTTCCTTTTCTTCCCCTTCCTTTCCTTCCCTATCTTTCCTCTTCCCTTCTTCTCCTCTCCTCGCACTCTATAGGTCGTATTTTCTCTTACCAATAATCCCTTTGTAACTTTTTTCTTTTATTTCTTTCATCATTCGTTATCCCTTTTTTTTTTTATCTGTTCCTTATTCTCCTCCTTTCCTTCCCTTTTTTCCTCCTCCGCTATGTCACAAGCCGATGACATTCTCTAAAGTTTTGCTCAGTTTGTCAATAGTCTCATTCCGATACAAATGCTGCACATTTGTATTCGTGAAGAATGTGTGAATATGCGAATGGGCGAAGAGGAAGAAGAGAAGGAAGAAAAGAAGGAGGAGGAGGAGGAGGAGGAGGAGGAGGGACTGGTCTAATGTGAACCAAGAGGGGGAGGGTTGGAGAAAATGAAGTAGAGAGTTGAGGAGGAGAGGGGAGAGGGAGGCTGAGATTACTTGCGACAGCAGAAATATTGAGGAACGAAAATCTCAAAATACAAAGGAAAGAAAAGAAAACTTGCTAGAGAGAAAAGAAAGAGAGAGAAAAAAAGTATATATGAATATGTATGCGATAGTGTGCAGTATGCAAATAGGTTAGTGTGTGTGTGTGTGTGTGTGTG
>JAPQNM010000008.1:11759769-11767269 GCA_029783475.1 Metacarcinus magister | reverse complement strand
CTACTACTACTACTACTACTACTACTACTACTACTACTACTACTACTACTACTATCATTATAGTTATTGGTATTACTATTACTATTATTAATATTGTTATTGTTACTGTTATTATTATTATTATCATTATTATTATTATTATTATTATTATTATCATTCCTAATATTATTATTATTATTATTATTATTATTATTATTATTACTATTATTATTACTATTATTATTATTATAATTGTTATTATTGTATTATTCCTTACTTCGTGATCTCACCTTAGCTTGTCAGATTTTGTTTTAACTTTGCTAAACTATTTATGTTATTTTCCTTTCTTATGTTTTACTATTGAGTTACAATGATTTATCCAACATATAACTTTCTTTATAGATGTAAAAAATGTACCTAATCTTTTTTTCCTTTTTTTTCAGGTAGTAAGTAATCGTGATTCTCTTGTCTTCATGTTCCTCGAAGTGAGTATGTTATATTTGGCTCCACAGACACATCATATGGTATTAAATAGTAAAAATAGAAGGAAGAAGACAACAAAACTCAGTTACAAAGCAGAATGAAATAAGCTTCTTTAGCCTTGTGTCTTATGTTGTGGATATAAATGGAATCCAGAATAGAACTCCCAACCTTTCATCTTTGTCTCTTTTAGACAACTTGAAAAATATTCTGCCTGCATCCCTCCTACGTAAATGTATATTTATGACACGGAAGGACAAAAGACATGTGTTCTTTTAATCTCATGTGTCAAAAATAGTATAAAAGAAATCCTATATAATGTTATTGTGCTGTTAAATTATATTTAGTGTATTCAATATGTCAGTCTTCCCCGGGCAATGTGCGAGGCCAGCTTACCATAGCGGCGATAAGTGATGCCAAGGGTGTGCAGGTAACAAGCAGGCAGCCCGGCAAGCAACATCACCCTGTCCGCTTGCTGCCGTCAGCGCTGGTAACGTAGTGTCTGCCAAATTAAATGTGTGGTGAGAAGGACATTTACATGAAAGATAACTTACTCATGACAGTTTGAAGATATGGTCATGAAAGTACCAGGAAAAATAATTCAATCATAATTATATTCACTCTGATATACATTAGTGTTTGGCTTGAAGGAAACCTTGTTAAACCTTCATTTAACTCTGGGACCTGTACTCGGAAACGCCAGGTATTCCTCTCTATTAAGTCGTGCTTCGTTCCTCTCTCCTGCACCAGACAGAACTTCACCTCTAACTTGTATAAAGTTATTAGCCCAAGAAACCTCGCCAGCAGTAATCTTCCACCATTTTCGTAAACAACTTAATCACTGGCCTTGGCAGGCCTGCGGGAGGAACGGAGTGGGAGCGGCGGTAATGTAGAGCGGCGGTAGGATCAGGCCTGTTGGAGGGAGGGAAGGGGATAGAGGGTGCCCACACATCATTCCTAATGCATTCAAATTGTGTTTCTGCTCTTAATGACGGTCGAGACTGTGGCTTTTGTCGGTATTTGGGATTAAGGCTCGTTTCTTTTACTCGCCCTTGTTGCCGGGAGGAGCATGGCGCGCAGTAACTCGCCGTAATAACATATGTTTATGCAAAACAGATCGTGTGTGCTGTATATCCGTATATAGACACGGAGACAGGTAGGGAAAATGCTTTCGTAGATGACATGAGAAATTTATTTTACGATGAATATTAGGATATTATTACAATGTTGATTATATTTATCTGTATGTTATCACAGATGGGTTTTTTTCCCGCTGATGTTAAACCTTTATCAGCTTTTCTTTCGTGCTCTCCATACTATTCTTTAAAATTATAATTCATGTTTATTAAATCAGTCGTTACTGAAGCTTTGTTAAGTCCCTAACAGTAATTCTGATGTTTTCTAATAATCGTAACTGTAACTGGCCAGGCTGCTCCTGCCTGGGATCCAACCAAAATTTATGTTCGTCATTATTTGCTTAACAATGTTGAATTGTTGCTAGCAACATTTAGGAAGGATATCTATTTATATCTTGATTATTGACTGAGTAGATGGAAAGGTTTGTTGATTCTAGACAAGTGTCCGTCAGAAGGTGGAACGTAGGCACGGCGGAGATGGTGGTGTTGTGCTTGCAGGTTACACTTCCTTCCTGATGTTCTCTTTTGTGGGTTCTTGTAAAATACTGACACAATTGTATTGTGTTCACTGTCACGATCTATTTTTAGAGGTTTTCATCGTTTTAGTCACTATTACCATGTTCGTCGTCGGCCTTTTCTCAGCTCCCCGACGCTCCCCGCCGCGGCGAATCGGGCGGAGTCGGCCTTTTGGTGCGGCGGCGGCGGCCCGTAAGATGGCCGGCCCCTCGCCCGCCATCACCCGATATTCCAGCAGCGAACCTGGAAGAAAATAACATTCTATTATTTTTCAGTTATGCGTGCGTGGGTATTGTGTGTGAGTGGAGTAGTACTGTGTAGCAACACTCGATAATTAATGCTCTTGGATATCTTGATTTGAAAAGAAGGAAGTTGTGTATATATGTGTATAAATATGTATATATATGTATATATATATATATATATATATATATATATATATATATATATATATATATATATATATCATATCACATTCGGAGACTTAAAATCGTCTTTGTCCAGTGATTACGTACTCACTTTTAAATTATATATTTTCAAAACATATGATAAGAACAAATGTAGTTGAGGCCTGCTGTTTTCTTCTTTGATACAAAAGAAATTCATGAAAATTATTTTGCATCCAAGAAGGTGAATTTCCACAACAGGTATATCTGTGGTAATATATTATATTATCTTGCATCTCATGCCATCGTTCGTCTTGCGTTGCCACAAGATTGCTTCAGCTTGTACTCAAAGGTAAACCACCACTTCTTTTGGATTTTTCTGAGGAACAAAAAAACACGGATTTCAAGGCACAAACCACACCCATCAAGGGTGTTGCTTTCTTGAACAGGTCAACAATATGATTTTAGTTTATATATATATATATATATATATATATATATATATATATATATATATATATATATATATACATATATATATATATATATATATATATATATATATATATATATATGTATATTTGTATATATATTTATATATGTAATCTATAATATTAATCGTTTATTTGCTTCTATTGTACAATTTATATTTTGAATATTGTTGTAGTCTCAATAATTTGAGCCTAGGATAAATAATATTTTTTTCTTCCTGTGTCACATAGACGCAGATGTGCACGTCATTCTTATGGTGGAGGGCGTTTTCTCCAAGTGTAGTAAATTAATAAATAATACATTTATTGTGTAAAATTCTAAACAATATACTGCAGAAAGCGAGAGAGAGAGAGAGAGAGAGAGAGAGAGAGAGAGAGAGAGAGAGAGAGAGAGAGAGAGAGAGAGAGAGAGAGAGAGAGAGAGAGAGAGAGAGAGAGAGAGAGAGAGAGAGAGAGAGAGAGAGAGAGAAAAAAAAATATTGAACAGTAAACATATATAATTGTTAAGTAATTTGCCTGGATGGTGTAGTTTGCTAGGAAAATCTAATGTTGCAATGAGCATCAAAGTATTGTAATATGTCAAGGAGCCTGACGTGGTGCCATGGTAATCAGGATCAGTAGCACCGCGCGCTTGATCATCTAAAATAACTCTTGACCCTTCAGTCTGAGCGTCAAACCTTCGTGGAATCCTGAGCAGCGGCCGATACACATGACTCCCGCATACCCGCCCTTGCATGTTCATCGGCGACGTCAAAGAATGAGTGTAAATCATTATTATGACGCTGGTGCTCTGGTTATCATCTCTGGTTATGTGTAAGTACTGTCGTTCGATGCCAAGATGTGGAGTGACATCGTTTGCTGCGTCAGGGGAGTCCAGAGATGTCCTGGTGTGGTCTCAGGTTGTTTTGGTGAAATTTGATTAAATACATAATGCTCTATGGTGTTTACGATGTTCTTTTTTTCTTATACTAATTGTATATCAAAGACAAGTGTATGTATATATATGTTGATAGATAGACAGATGAAAAGGTAGACACATGTAATAGGTACGCGAGCAAATAAATAATTGTAGTACACCAAATATTCACAAAGCAACGTATATTTCATCCGTAAGTCCTTGTATAATACCATAGCCTAAAACACTGAATCTATGTTTACTTATATTTTTATCAACTGTGAACAAAAGTTTATAACGTTAGAGGGAATCATAATGTCCAGGTCCTGCTATTGAGGTTCCAGCAACCTAATAAGACACCTGACTTCAGTAACTGTGAATTAACTGTGGAACTCATTGTATTGAACCAGGACTTGGGACTTATGTATGCGTTGTCTTTGTCAATAATATACAGGTTTCTGGGAATCCAATTGTAAACTCAAGCAATATGTATGTGTGTTGTATTTTTTTCTCGAGGGGAAAGAGTGGTTACGCAAATTCACACACAGTAACCTTGGAAACTGAAAATAAACGAGTGAGGGTAACGTGACCTTGACGCAAACAGTTTTGACCTTTGACCCTCTTGCATCACCTTCAATATTGACGTGGCCATGAGTGTAGTGAAGGGCGATATTACACTATGCATTTGTATATTTATATTTTCTTTTGAATTAAGAAATTTTCCGAGAAGCCTAAAAAGGAAGAATTAGGGAGGGTCCATGGGCGTCCACCTTGAGGATTTATGTAGAGTGGCGTCGTGATAAAGAGTGAGGGAAGACAAGGGAAGAACCGATCACGAGGAAATATGTGACCGTAGTGTGGCAGCCGGTGAGGTGTGGCTCCGTCCTCCACACGCCATCCAATCACCGTGCCCGAACACCTCCAAGGGGCGGGGCCAAGGTCCATTTTCGACCTCTCCTCCTTTTACAAGAAGTTAAATTACTTTATTAATTAGTGGGTGAGACACGCAAGGAGGATTCTTACTGCAAAAGGAGATAAAATATGTTTGCAAGGGGCGCTGTGATTAAGACATAAAACGTTCTTGACCAGAGAGAGCACTTGGCGGGTAAATAGTGAGAAGCGGTAACCAGCTTGGAAAGGTAAAAAAATAGTGCATGTGAAGCCATGAGAGACAATGAGAAACAGAATCTTCAAATGAGGTCAGGATATCACCCGCTATCCCGCACCCAGGACTCACTCGCATCTTGAGGGAGAAAATCGAAGAAGAAAAAAAAAAGTCTGAAGAGTGAGGTGCCTATCTTGACTCAGGTGTGGAGGAAGTGCAGGTAAAGGCCCGCCTCCCTCGACTCCATATGAAGCGAGATAACCACCTGTCTAGTATTTTCTCCCAGGATTTTTAGGCTTGTGAAAGACACGACGCAGAACGAGGGGCGCGAGAAGGGCGGCGGAGTGTTGGTGCAGATAAGAGACCGTGAATTTATCAGAACATTCTCAATAAATTATGGAACATTTTAAGGGTGTAGATTTTTTTCTCTTTTTTATATATAGGAAGAAGTTGAACATTTTTTGTAGCTACGTATCGCTTACATTATACTCGACACGAGGTATATCAGTCACAATACCTACTCGTGTAGATTCTCATTGTAGTTTGTATGTATTTTACTATCTACAAGACTCGTCCTTCTTACCGTCTCCTTCCCTCTGTCACAGCTTCTCTTTGGTGACTAGAACTTTAATGTCTCGGCTCGTAGTGTTTCCCAGACTATAGGTTATGGAGTCTCTTGTCATTGAGAGCGTATCCTTGGCTGGTGGAATTTAGGATATGGAAGGCAGTAGGAAGTGGAGGAGGCAGAGAACAGAACGCTATATCCTACTTCCTTAGACAATCGGGGACAAGCTTCTACTATCAGATTTTCGGGTTTAAATCTACTCGCTGTGATGCAAATGGCGAAATACTGCGTTTTGATATGCAAATAGAAATTCCTTACTTATAGTGAAGTCGCTGCTGATAATGAGAGCGGGAAGGTCATGTCCCCGCCAAGTTTGTGTCCGACGACAAGATGCTCCTTATAAACTTAAGTCTTTATACACACCTCACTCCCTTTTTTAGTCTCTGGAAGAAAGCCAAGGGGGGGATAATGTGTTCTTTTGCTTCAGGTCTTAGTAAGCGTCATGTTGTGGATTTCTTCGCCGGGGTGTTGCTGGTTCTCACACATTCCATTCAAAATTCTTGTTCTGTTTATGTCTGGGATGTTTCTCTCTCCACTGACTATCATGCGCATTAAATTTCTATCTTTTTCCCTCTTACGTTAATTTTGGTTGAGGGAGGCGACAACAGGTGTTCCGAGGGCCAGGGAAGAGCATGACGCAGGCCGATGTGGCTTGGCAAGAGACGAATGTGTAGAACCTAAAACGAAAATAACCTAAGCGGCTGTTTTTGGAGAGGAGGGAAGAGTGGCTAGAAATAACCGTGCTAACGTTTTTGAATTTTGTGCACTAAAACACTTTTATAGAAGAGTTATTTATAATTTATCCCCAAAAAATCTTGTTATTTGCTGATAAAAGTAGATTTTGATTATTGCTAAATATTATTCGCTTAATATTCATGATCAAGTTTATTATAAAATCTGCAAACGTAACATTGTATTCATATATATATATTTTTTGTAGTATTGATAAAGCTAATAACACGGACGCACATAACAAAAAGGTTATTTGCTCTTTGTTCCAGATTAACTTAAATAAATTGGATTGGCTTTCAACCTGTGCGTAACTGTAATAATTTTGTATGTCATAGAATTCAGTATATTTTTTCCTATCATATTGGTATTTTCTTCCTCCTGCTTCTTCTTCTCCGTCGTCATTAGTAAGTATCGTTAGCATCAGCAACACCTTGTTCTTGTTCTTGTAATTTTTCTTTTTCTTTTACTTTTTCTTTTTCTTTTTCTTTTTCTTTTTCTTTTTCTCCTCCTCCTCTTTCTCCTCCTCCTGCTCCTACTCTTCTTCTTCCCTTTCCTCCTTCTCCTCTTCCTCCTCCTCCATGTTATTGGGCTTAATGATTTTCCCTTGATAAGTCAAGTGATAAGTCTGCCTCATTACCTGATACCAGCAAACCTCACCTATTTTCCATGTGTGTGTGTGTGTGTGTGTGTGTGTGTGTGTGTGTGTGTGTGTGTGTGTGTGTGTGTGTGTGTGTGTGTGTGGTCGACGCTCGCCAGTTGCCAAGAATCTCGTAACTACGTGAAAAATGTTCCTAATTGGGAATTTGCATGTCAGCGTGCAAAGTAGACGTAATTTACTCCTGAGTTTTCGCAACGATTTTCTAATATCATTGACATTACCTTCACTAATTGTTATTTACGACCTTCTGCAATATTTACATTTTCTTTAATTTTAGGTGAATGTCTTGTAAGAGACGGGAATCACACGCACACTGTTACTAACATATTATAGTGAAAATTTTCCTTGATAAACAATAATCATACGAATAAAGATGATCACAGTATTTTCCTTCAGTAATATCTGTACGTGTTGCCATTGTGTGCTGCTGCGTGACGTGCATGTTTTTACACTTGTTAACCTCTTGCCTTCCTTCTCAGCCAGACGAGCACGTACGT
>JAPQNM010000008.1:11729769-11754769 GCA_029783475.1 Metacarcinus magister | reverse complement strand
TGCCTGTGAGGAGTAGGAGCTTGTCTGTGCCACCTCATCGTGTGTCCTTGTCTAGCTGGCAATAAGAGTAACAGCTGCCGGCCTCTGCATACATATTGGGAACTTTCTCTCCCTGATTAAGGGGAAGCTCGCCCAGATGACAGAGGGAGCGAGCGGGAGAGTGAGGGAATGAGAAAGCTCTGGATGAAATCGGATTTAGGAAGGGGAAGGAAGGCAGCTATTTAGCAACCAGGGAAAGAAAATGAAGGAAAGTTGGTTGATAGGTACAAATGGAGGGAAGGAATGGGGCTGATTGGGGAAGGAAGGGAAGAAGGGGAAGGTGGACCGGAGGGATTTGAAGTAATGGGGAAGGCCTGGTCAGCAGATATTTGGAAGGAATGAAGGAAAGTTGAGTAGGATAGGGAGAAACAAATTTTGTGCTTATTGGAACTTTCAGGGGAGGAGTGAGAGTAAAGGCAGAGGAAGGCGGAAGAAGGATGAGAAAGATAATAATGAAAAAAAAATAGAATGAGAAACAGTGGATAAGGAGGAAGAATAAGGAGAGGCCAAAAGAGACGATATATGAAAGAACCCAACTGCGAAGAAAATGAAATGAAAATATATTGCAGAGAGACTTGGTAGAAGGATCAAGTATTCTTTATGGGAGGCACAAGGAAAGTGTAAAGGTAAAGAAGGCAGGTGATCTTGGGTATAAAGTGTGTGGTTATTTGATTTCTCTCAAAACATATCTTAGTTTTGCACGAGATTTTATTTAGCTGTTGAAAGGCTTACGAATCTTGAAATAAAAGCGTTTGTTAACTTGCCAGACTCTGAGGCAGTTGTTACAAAGCTGCAATAGATGAAATGTATATAAGAAAACACCCCAGAACTGTGTAGTGTGAAATGTGATACGCTAATCCCGTAGACTTTAATCAAGCAGCGCCAAAGGGGTCATACAGCTATTTATTTAACTCTATATCAGCGGTTCGATTTAATTTTGATCACAATGTTATGATTGAGGAAGAAAAATAGACAAAGCGTCGTAGGTGAAAATCAGACTAGTGTCACATTTTAACGGATTACACAGCCAGTGATATATGTATTCTATTAATTTATTATTTAATTCAGGTTAGTCTAAAGATCATCGCTCCTTTCTTCCCTTTGTTTAGATTATTAGTAGCACCTAATTGCCTACTGTTCCTTGTGTTATAGCAGGTTTACCAATTTTTTTTTATCATGTGTATAATATTTATGGTAAAATCTCACACATAAAATCCTCAGATACATTCGTGACTCGGTTATCTACAAAGGTATTCTACGCCGTAAAGGGTTTCGGCGCATTTGTATCTTAAATCTTTACTTTAAATACATGGTTTATGCGCAACTTTGATAAGGCCTAAGACTTTGCCGCAATTACAAGATAGTTCACACCTGCGGCCTGATAACAAACCAGACTCTTATCACCTCCAAGACACCTTTTTATCGTGGGTTTTATACGGGCGTCATAATTTCCCATTCCCGTCTGAGAGCTGCCTCACCCGGCTCCCTCAGCGTCACAATATTTCACGTCCCCGTCAGGAAGGTTTCGGGGCAGGCGGGTCATATAGCCAATTTCGGGAAGCCACAAAGTCCCCCGGATGGGCACTCCTCCTTTGCCCTAATTAAGTTATGGTTGGGTGAGAGCCATGCAAATACACGACGAGAGGCAGAGAACGACGTCACATCAGCCCACGCCCACTCTCACACCCACTCCTTCTCTCTCTTTCTCTCTATCTTATTTTTTATATGATTATTCCTTAAAAATATACTAAAGTTATTGTGAGTTACATGATAAAGAAGATGGTTTACTTTTTTTTTTCTTTCTTTTTCGGCGCAGCACGCAATCTGGATCCTCAGGTCACGTCTGACACGGATTGAGGGAGTGAAGGGAAGAAGTCAGCAAGTGGATCGTTAAAAACAGCAATCAGTTTTCGCGTCTCTTATTTGTTCGATGCAAGCTTCAGGTCTTGATTGAATGAAATCCCCTTCCCATACTTGTTTCCCCCTACCTTTCCTCCCATCCCCATGTATTTCCCCTGTTGCTCCCTGCCTCCTTTCCTTCTCCCACGTGAATTCTCTCCTCCACTCATATCGGTGTCTGGTGCCAAGAATGCTGTCTCGGGTCTGAAAGGGGTAGGGAAGAGGGGAAGGCAGGAACCGGGTGGAGGGAAGGAAGAGAGGGAGGTTGTACGGAAGAGAGCCAAAAACTTTCCTTCCCTCTTGCGTTTATCTCGTTTAATTTCGGAACCGCTAGACAGCCAGCGTAGCCAAATAGTATCGTTCTGAGCAAAATATTATTTTTCGCAACAGAGAAATTGCTTTTAAGTAAATGTTTACGGTGGTATTGAAGGTACACACAAGGAATAAGAATGGATGAAAAAACGGAAAACTGGGATCTGTGCTACAAAATTCAGCCACAATTACGTTGTCTGTGTGTGACGGATTATACGACAGACTGACCAATGCCGTCTGTCAGATTTTTCTCTTAAGTGGCGCGGGTGTGTGGGGGAGGACTGGCTTGGGGGTCAGAGTGAGGGGGAAGACGGTGGGGTTTGTAGGACAAGGGTGAGGGTAGGGTGGGGGTGGCCCTGCATAGGGTTTGATTTTCCCGCGCCTACGATCTCTGGCCTGTATTATGTTCTGGTGACCAATGAGGGAGCGTGGAGGACGTGACACCAGGGCCAGGGGCGAGCGCTTCTCCCTCAGGGCCCCAGGTCTGGCCTTCTTTGCGTGTGTTGACAACGTTTATTCCTCTCTTCGTCTCAGCTCCCCTTCTGCCCTGGATAATCCGCTGCGTCTTCCTGTCGTGACGTTGACAAAGGATCAAGTGACGCCTTTTGATCCGCAAGACAATGTATATTTTCTCAGAGTGATTTAATCGAAGCCGTTGGACAAAGTTCTCTTGTCATCTGCCGTGTGACCCAAAGAAGCAATGTTTACATCGCCTCAAGGGCAGCAGGTCAGGCCGGATCAGGTGTTATCACGGGGAGGGGTCGGAAAGCTGATGTGCTCCTCGGTGATTTAAAAGGATCATGACTCCTGCTCTGTCGTGGATTTTGTTTCCTGTAAATAGTGGAAAAAAACTCAGTCGTTGGATGGTTTGAATTCTTCGTTTGTAAACACGAAGCAGCCCACCTGTAGGATCTGTCAGGTGAGTGTTCCCTTCACCTATTAGCTATTATCAGTATTTATTGCACTTTTTAAAAAATCGTAAATCTTCCGTCATTTGAAATAAATTTTTACATGAAAATACGTTAATTTTTAGTGAAAATAATGAGTTCTTCAGCTTTATTCACCAGTGAGCCTCACATAATCCTTCATTATTTTGCATGCATTTCTTTGCATTGATGCATATAAGTCTTAAGTGTAAGCCCGTTCCGCTCTTTAAGCCCCTCCTCCCTCGCTGGCCACGCCCAGAGTCAACTTACGCTAACAAGAATCCTTATTAAGGAACATCGCGGCCTTTCTCTTTCCCGTGATCTCAGAACCAAGTTTTTGTAGGTAAATCTTCAATTGCAGGGTTAAAGTGAAGGCTGGTCTGCTGGTGATGGGCAGGTATGCTGAACAGTCCAATAAATTGTGCACGCCCTGAGCTACCCGCACCTGATTGGTCGCCGTCAGTGTGCCTGTAGTTTATGAACAATGCTATGGACGCTGATTGGCCGGCCAGACATGTGCGTCAGGGAGGCTCCGCCCATCTGGTTATTTATGACAATAATTTGCCGCTCAGCTCGGGGGCGTGAAGCGCCAAACACCGCTGGCTCTCACAAACAAATGGACGGAAAATGTCACTCTCTCAGCAGAGGTGGAGGCCAGAGTTGTTCACTGCACCGGATCTGCTTGCATTATGTTGTATATGGCATTATTATTATATTATTTTATTTTTTATTTTGCTTGCTACGAGAATTGAAGATGTTTTGGTGTACAGTACTGCACACATAAACATAAACCATATTATCCCCAGGCAGCCTCAGGATTACAAGGAATCATGTCCGTGACCAATAAAACTGTCTCATTAACATGATAATTGTGAATTGCAGATTTACAAGTAAGGAATTAGGCAAGTTACTACATATACGTTACATAATGTTAGTTATCAAACAGACTTCATGAACTATACTTAGCAGCATAACCCAGCTGTGTGTTATCACTGATATCTTTTAATGAAACGCCCCTGCTTCATCAGGCCTTCAGTTTGATAACATTGAGCGTGGAGGCAAAGCTCCGCCCTTATCCCTAGGCAGCGAGGTGCACGTGCAGGCCCCGCCCGCGCACACTGCCGCCATCTGTTGAGAACACGAAGTAGCAGAGGCACTGGCCCTAGAAGCTTTTTTTAGCCGTGTTGTGTTTCCTCCTTGCCAACAGCTGTGGCACTGGGGTCCTTAATGCTGGCAGACCCTCCCCGCTGACGTGGCACCTCACAGGACGCTATCTTCACGCCTTGGCCTCTCTTTCTTGACATCACGTGTCATTCTATTACAAAGGATGGGGCTTGCCAGAGAGGTCTTGGTGGACTGTAGGGTCGAAAGTACCCTGAAGCTCTGCGTCGATTTGGCCTCTAAGAACACTCCTCAGGCCCCGAGCTTTCCCATATTCTTTAATCGACCGAACAAGGAATGAAATCACAGCGAGTCTCATAGATTCAGAAGTTTGGGAGGATAACATCAGCTCGTATGAAGTGCTAGATGGCCAGTATTCATGTATGTTCATTCTTACTCTAGCTTTTAGTCCACAACACATGGCGTTGACTATAACCAAATTTCTGCACTAAGCCCTCGGATCAAGGCAAACAATGTCGACCAACGCTTTCCTTGCCCGCTAACGAGAAAATATCGTGAAGGAAAGGTTTTTACCAGAATAACAAAGTCTGGACTCAAACTTGCCTGGCAGACTCATTTTCTTTCAACGTTCTCCCTCTCCCTCTCTCCTCCCTCTCCCTCACTCCTCTCTCGTCCCCCCTCCTACATCCCTCCTCCCTCCTCCTCTTCTCTCTCTCTCTCTCTCTCTCTCTCTCTCTCTCTCTCTCTCTCTCTCTCTCTCTCTCTCTCTCTCTCTCTCTCTCTCTCTCTCTCGCTCTCTCGATCACTCACTCTTTACCAACTGCGTTCGAAAGATGTCCTTGGGCACGACTTAGACTTAAGGAAACATGAAGCATCGGACAATAACTTAGTAAACAAAATTAAAAGAACATATCAATGAATGAGAGAAGCTGTAAATGAAAGTAAAAACAAAGAGAATAGTATTTGAAGAATCTAGTAGTAAGTCCACATATTCGGACACAGTGGCCCTTGGAAAATCAATACTCTTGAGGGTCCGCTAGGGCGCATGTGTAGACGCAGTGCTTCCTGACTCCTCCATTTGCCTTGTTAATGTTCATGTTAATCATCCAAGACATAACACAATCCAACAACCTCGTCAACAGCTACTACCAAGGAGCAAACGAGACTCAGGAAGGAACGGAGAGTGAAAAAGGACGGGCGTTTACCATAGCCTTCCGCATCACTGTCCCATTCTCCTTTGTCAAGCCCCCGAGGCTACCAGGTTTTCTATGAGTCGAGGCCGCGCGGTAGATGTGGCCTGGATAGAGAGAGAGAGGAGACCCTTTCCCTTCCTTCCCTCCATCCTTCCCCACCACCTCCCTTTTCTCCCGCTCTGGGGTATTAGTGGGGCCGATTGTAAGGGTTAGCTTTCTCTGGGTCTTCCTTTACCTTCTCCTCCTTCTCTTTGCATTCCTTCCTCTTCCCTCCCCCTCCGGCCCTCTTCCTCTTCTTGTTGTAGCTGCTTCCTGGACGGAAAGGAATTGTTGAGGATATACATGAGTTGCCCCAGAAAGACGGTGATGTGAGCGATGGAGGGTTCTCTCTCTCTTTCTCACACACACACACACACACACACACACACACACACACACACACACACACACACACACACACACACACACACACACACACATACACACACACACACATACACGCACATTTAATAGCTGGGTTTGCTTTTTCATCTGTATTTTTAACTAGAAATATATATATATATATATATAAAAAAAAAAATTGCGTAGTTTAGCCATTGGTATTGCTAGTTATCTCTTTCTTGCAGATTGGTGTTCATACCAAAGGTGTATTAATGGTATTAAACAAAATATATCATCATAACCATCATACTCTTTGAAATAATTATACTAATGGTAAGGAATTATAGCAATAACAAAATGATGGTGATGCTGGCGACGACGATGACGATGATGTTGATAATGATAATGATAATGATGATAATAATAATAATAATTAGTCTATGAATAGCAACAACAACAATTCTGCTTTCACATAAATATCTCGCTGTCATTGGTGCAAATAAATAATAAAGTAAGTCCACATACTTTTCAAAAACTTGTCTTACTTGATGCCACTTAACGTATTTAGATTAACTCCCTAAAAAAAATATATTAGCAGAGATAGATAGAAAAAAAAATAGAGAAAAAGTGACAAAAAAATGATGAAAAAGAGAAGAAAAAAAAAATCATCGTCAGGGGAGCTCCGTCGTCTTTTCTTGGTGCGTACCCTCAGAAAACTCATTCCCCAGCTGGTCAAATTGGCGTGGCTCAACGGCGCTCAATCTCCATTAAATCTTAATTGTATGCATTGACTTTTGCTTCACCGTCTCCCTCTATCAGCACTACCCTCGCCCCGCCTTCCCTTCACTTCAGCACTTTTATCACGCCCCTCCGCTGCCTCGCCTGGGTACGTGCACGGTGGTGGTGACGCGTGGAGGCACCAAGCATATGCAATCGGACCTGAGGCGAGGACGTGGTGAAAGGAGACTTGATGTACCGATGTGTTGTGTTGAAACGTTGTTGTTTTGTTTTTCTATCTCTAGCGTTTGTAGAATTTCTTTTAATCTTGTATATGTTAAGAGGGTTTGTTGTTGCGTTCTTATGTTCGTTGGTAAAGATATGTGTGTATGTTTTTATCTTATTTTGTTTTCTTCTCTTCTTTTCCTGGTTCCTCTTCACATATGCGAGTCTCGTCTGCCCGTGATACAGACGCTACACCAACACAGTTCACTGACTCATGTGCTGTAAAACCAGACCGTTCTAAATACATGTTAATAGAACACTGAAGAAAAAAAAACGGTAAAAAATATTCGCACAAGACTTTTTTTTTCAGGTCAGGAGAAAATGCCGCCAAGTATTGAGACTTAAAAAGCACCGCCGAGAAGCCAGGCCTAAGTAAGCCGAAGAGAGGGAAAAAAAATGCGGGAAAAAAACTCGTTTGCATCTGTTTAGGTATGCAAAAAAGGGTGACCCATGTATAATATATGAGGCCCACCTCTTTTTGCCCTCCCTCCCACCTCACCCCTCACTTACACACACCCAAACCACAATTTTTCCTCGCGGTTCGTAATTCAAGTAATCAATCGCTTATGTCACTTTAATTTCTGCACTCAATAATATAATCAAGCAAGCCTTTCACACGATTTCTTATACCAGCGACTTGGCTTCAGTGGTATTCTTGATGAGTCCTAATTTTCACTTCAGGTTTCTATAAACACACACTTAACAAACGCCAAATCAACACGGAATTAATGGGAATCACTTAGCTCGTAACACCGCCGCTGCTCAGATAAAACTGACTTACAATTGTCCATCTCCCTTCCCGCTCTGTCTTCGCTTTTTTACAATATCCCAACACAAAAAAATGCAGCTTCATGGTTATTCAAAATATGCTAAAAAAAATACACCTCGCTATTTTGCCTACACATTTCCCTCAAATTTGTTTTTACTATGCATGGAAGAGGCGTTTCAGAGCGGGTAGGCCTATAGTGAGTAGGCCGGGTAAGGCGCCGTCACCGCGAAATGAGTTTATTGCCCGAAATTCGCACGGAAACCCACCCAGCAAAAAATGAGGAAGGAAGGTAAAAAAAGAAAACAAGGAAAAAAAAGGTAGAAGGAATATAACGGATCTGTGACGAAAACTGAACAAAAAATCACGTTGCCGCTCTCTGTATGCGTTGTGTTATGTGTTGTAATGATGGGCGTGTTATGGGCGGCCTTAGGTTAGATGTACAGCCCCTTAGTTGACTCTTTGGGATGTATTTTACGTGTAATGCCAATGTGCTGTTGTGTGTGTGTACTTTGGTTCTCGTTCCTCGTGCTGCTGTGAACATTTATTGGCCAACACAGACAAAAAAAAAAGAGAGAGAGAGAAGGGAAGCCTCAGCCACACACACACACACACACACACACACACACACACACACACACACACACACACACACACACACACACACACACACACACACACACACACACACACACACACACGTGCACATCTTATGAAGAAAAATTAATCTTCAGAAATTATCTTCAAAAATATATATCTCTACTGATAAAGCAAGAAAATAATTAACTGGCGTGTAGAAAAAAATATATACTTAATAAACCGTTTTATGAAGGAATTTATGAAGGAATTTACACGTAATCTTGCATACAGCTTTGCTAATGTATCATAATAATTAGCCTTGCATGGATGAATATAATAAGTAATTTATAATCGATATTAGAAAAAATATTGCCCTATATTTCAAATTAATATCCTGTTTATATTTGTGGAAGCAAAGGGAAATAAAATAAATGAGTAAAGATTCTCCTTACAAGCTTAAGTTAAATTCTTTACATTAGATTCCTTTATAATTAATTTGGTTTTAATTAACAGAGCGTTTATGCCTTACTATTATTTTTGTTTGCATGTTCTTAAGCTTTTGGTTCACATTCAGTAGTGTTAATAAAAGGCTAAATAACGCATATTGCTAACTTTATTTGATATCATTAATGGCACACAAAATAAATGATAAACTTCCTTACGTTTCATTATTTTTTATATGTTATTTTGACTAAAAGGAACATATTCACTCTAGGCGAGACTGCCCTTAAAGCCTTCCTCCACGATAGCATATGCCGTTCTCACTTCCTCTTCTCTCCCCCCTCCCCCCATTGCTCCCCCCCTTGCCCCCCTCCATAGCCCAACAACCCCACCATCTCTCCTCCTCCTTCTCTCTCTCTCTCTCTCTCTCTCTCTCTCTCTCTCTCTCTCTCTCTCTCTCTCTCTCTCTCTCTCTCTCTCTCTCTCTCTCTCTCGTAGCCCCCTCCAGCCCTCCCCTTCCTCCCTGGAGACGCCTAGAGGATAGATCCCACGTTCTCTCTCTTTCTCCCTCCTTCCCTTCCTCTTTCACTGCGCCTAACTTTTCTTCCTCGCCCGTAATGCCTCTCCTTTTTTTCTCCTCTTTCTCTGTTTTATTATGCTATTCGTAAATGTTTGTCGCAAAATTAATCTGGTGGATTTTCCTTATTTTCTTTATATTTCTTGAAGGTATGTTTAATTTTTGCGATTACTGTGTTGTGTTTATTTTAGGTTTGGTCTCTATGTCTTCTTATTCCTTATGTGTATGTAATGTGTTTTCTTTTTCTGGTTTTCTCCGACATTTCCCGTTGCCTATGTATGATATTCAGGATATTCTTGTGTCATCTACTTCTCTTTCCTTTTCCATTCACAATCCATCAAGAAACACAGCCAACTCTCCCTTTTCCTGTCCCGTATCTCACCCACCCTCCCTGCCCTCTCTTCTCTCTTCCTGTTCCCTATCTGCCTCCCCCTCCGCTGGCCCTCCCCCCCACCATTATGGAGGCCTGGGCTCTGACTGGTGGAATGGTCGTAAAACTGATCAATATGAGCGGCCCTGCTTACTCCCTTTGTTCGCATTCTGCCACACATTAAAGACGAGGCTCGATTTCACACCCACGTCTCTCATTTAACCTTTTCGTGGAAGCTGATGAAGACTCCGATGCCTTTGTCGCCCGTGCCCCTTGGGTTTATCAGGGTAGTGGTCCATACCCTCCCTTCCTCCCTTCGTCAGGCGTAGTGTTAGTAGGCAGCGGTAGTGGTAGGAGTAGCAGCAACAACAACAACTAACAGCAGCAGCGGTAGTGGCCTCCTGACTTTCCGAAAGGCATCTGGACCCTTCAGTCTAGAGAAGAAAGATAAGATTGTGGCTTTGAGAGAAGAAAATATAGTCCTCTGTTCGGGAATTTTGTTTAGATAAATGGCAGACTTTTTAAGAAGTTTCCTTGAGTGGTAGAAAGTTGGTCTTAGCTGTAGTGAAGGGAGGAGGGGAGGATGGAGGACGTAGAAGAGATATAGAAAGGATGGGGAGGGTAGGGGAGGTAGGAAGGGTGGGGGAGATAGGGAGGGTGTGGTGGTTGTGGTGGTGGTGGAGGGGTCATTGGCTTTAGGCCTTTCCTTAAATAGAGACGTCCTGAGGGAGGCTCTGAGGGGGTAGCTTTAGGGGGGAACTGCTGAGTAGGGGGCAACGTCATAGGGGGAGGAGGGGAACGTGAGAGGGTCGTGTGTTACTAAGGGGAAGTAGCGGGTCTGTTGACTTCTCTATAGGGAGGGGGAAGCTGAGGGCAAGATTAGAGGGGAAAAAGGGAGCAGAAAAGTTAAATGTAGAGTTCGATTCGTTTGTGTGTGTGTGTGTGTATGTGTGTGTGTGTGTGTGTGTGTGTGTGTATGTGTGTGTATGTGTGTGTGTGTGTATGTGTGTGTGTGTGTGTGTGTGTGTGTGTGTGTGTGTGTGTGTGTGTGTGTGTGTGTGTGTGTGTGTGTGTGTGTGTTTGTCCGCGCCAGACATACAGGTTGCTAGGGGTGGCTGTGCGAGTATGGGGCGGTGAGGGGCTTGGGGCGTTGCCAACGGGATGCTGGGAGTCGCTGAGGCAAGACCAAACAGCAGCATCACGCAGGAAGGCAACTAGAACTCACTGTGAAGGAACTGTGAAGGAATAAAAAACTATCTTCTGAATATATGGAAAGCTGACAACTATAACATTAAACTCGTGTGATTAAATAGATTCTCATGTAAAAATAAATAAACTGACAGCTACGAAGGTCGACAAACTATAATCAGAGTGACTAAATAAATTACAGTAAGATATATATGATACTAAACTAAAAACTTACGCTTCTAACATGGAATTATAAACCTCGTTGGGCCTTGAACTACGAATATATATAGTGACTAGTAAGATATATTATTGGACAAGGATTACCATATTTTACACATTAGCTTTGGGGGCTCTAGACATGACCCAGCACTCTCCTACCCTCGTCCTACCCTTCCTCCCTCATCCACCAGCGAATTCCCCTCTGGACCTCCACCTCCCTTACCTTCACCTCCCAACAGCCTTCCGTTTTCTGTAGTCTCACCTCTACCTCTCCCCCCTCTCTACCACCCCTGTTATCCTCACCCTATGACTCTTCCCCTTTACCGCCTCTTCCTTACCCATGACTTGCTCGTTCCTACACCTCCCTTGGACTAACCCGGCCTCCAACGAGTCTCAGGGTCACTTTCCGAGGCCACAAGCACGTCTTAGTCTGCCAGGTTCTGAAGGATTACCTCGTCCTTCACTCAGCTTCAAGGATAATTTAAGACGTAGAACATAATATACATAAATAAATAATATATATATAAGGGTTTATTATATGTGTTTTTTTTATTTATTTGCTGGTATATTATGTGTATGTAGCATGTGATTAATGTCCTGATTCTAACTTCTGTATATTCATTTGTTTAGTTGTTGTCTAGTGATTTGGTTGATCTGTTAAGAAAGACTTAGGAGAAAAGTTAGCATTCTATCATTTATTGCATTGCATCATGATTCAGGAAGCCTTTTAAGGTGTTTTCAAAGCGTCCACCAATATACGTATTTATCCTGGGACCTTTTTGCGATATATATTTTTAAGAGCAGAGACAAATGAATTCTTTCTTCTTACTTACTGTTTTATTTTGCCTACATACACATCGTTGGAGTTATGATGATATGGTGTTTTTTTTTTTTTTAATATTACTGATATTCCTTATATTACTACTTATATCCTGAAATGAATATAAATAGATTGATTGATTATTGTATTCTCTCTCTCTCTCTCTCTCTCTCTCTCTCTCTCTCTCTCTCTCTCTCTCTCTCTCTCTCTCTCTCTCTCTCTCTCTCTCTCTCTCTCTCTCTCTCTCTCTCTCTCTCTCTCTCTCTCTCTTCTCTCCCTCATCTATCTTTTTCCGGGTGAGTCATGCACCTCCATCACTCTTGGGGGACTGCATCGCCCGTCTGGTCCTCCTCGACACACTCGCCACGCCACTGCCAGAAACACGTCCATTCGGTCATTAGTCATCAAATACCATTATGTTCGCATGTTAGGGTTCCTCGACTCCCGTTCCACACCACTGCTCCTTACGGCCGCATTCATCACTCTATTCTCCATGGCTCAATACTCTTTTGTCTCTCTCCTCTACCCCTTACCCTTTTCCTTCCCTCTTCGGGCCCCTCCCTCTCTTACACTAGACTGCCCCTCACTTAAGAGAACCTCCCCTCTTCCCTTGACCCCTCCTCCGGGCAGCTAACTCCTCCTCTCTCTTCATAGGCCACACCCTTCAAAATATGCCCAAGTTGTCCCTTCTGAGGACGTGTCCATCGGTTTCTTCACGGTCTTATGATATTAAAGAAACATGGGCCTTCTTGATGCTAATGAAGAAGAGGCTGCTTTTAATGTTTCTATTTTTTTTGTATTCCTTCGGTTTTTCCAACACCCACGATTAAAGATGACATTTATTTGTGCATATATTTAGCAAGCGGACTCATGAACTATTCTCCCACTTGTTGCAAAAATCTATTAACATGTTTTTCCAACACTTAAGGACTACAAAACGCACTCCTAATGTCTGCCAAAGTCGTAATGGCAGTGGAATAATATTGGTGTGGAATCCTTGATATTTTCTTGGTCCTAGAGGAAATGCCACTTTCTCCGTTCAGTGCATTCTGCCTTATGAGGTGCACCGTCCTTCTCTCGGCACGGCAGGGCGTCCCAGCTCTAAGAGGGGCAGCCGACTGGGGCAGACGGCCGCTACCTCTCAGTCCCCCATAAACTGCTCTCTTACTGCTCCTAAATCACCTTCTAACCAATTGTAATTTCCCGTTTCAAGACGGCATGAGTATAAACACACATTGATAGTGCTGTGGGACAAGTGGAGACTCGACACCCTCTTAGACAGCCCTCAGCAGCGGCCTTTCTCGCAGCGTCATTAGTCTTCCTTAGAGGTGGCTAGTGCAGGGCGGCAAGGTGCATCTCCGGCGCCAGGACTGAGTGCCGACTGTATACTTCTGGACGCGGTGTGCTCACTCCCTGTAGGCAGAATACCTGCTTACAAAGTTATTTCAACTATTTGTTTTGTCACTGTTAAGTAAGTTCAAGTTGTAAAATTTATTTTGATACTTTCTGTGTGGATGAAGACAAAATTTTGCATCCCAAAATAACCTGATACCCATAATATGAATCTGCACCTGTTTGATTAAAGTAGCAAGATAAGATAAGTATTCCATGTAATTGTCACAGTTAGAGGTGATAGGTACACACACCAAGTTATTACCCGGTAGCCTTGGATATTAGCACCGTGCAAAGTAGCTGTCAAGGTGTTGGCACGTGCTTTATGGCCTGGTTTTGCTGTTTCATTGTGCCTCTCCGTATTATCATAGATAAGAAACCTGTTTGGCGACATCTTTTTCCGCTACCGATGCAGACCCGGAAGTGTTGGGCAGGGCAGTTTACGGCGTGCTAACGAGGGGCATTGGGGCGCCCCGCCCTCCTCCAGCCGCCTTCTCAGCCGTTTCGTTGAGAAAATAACAAAAAACATTTGATTGTGGCTTAATACGAGGTGTTGATGGTGGTGAAGATGGGCCGCGCACGTGTTTGCATGGAATCCCGTCTTTTGTGACATTTACACTTGCAGAGCTTCCCTTGTTCTATAAACGGCTGGTGGCCAGGTGCAATAAAACGTTTACGACGCCGGTTATGTATCGTAAAACGGTCGTTACTTAGGTTACTGCCCTCTTACGTCACTTTGTTACCCATTTCGTCATAACCTTGCGGTGACGTCACAACCATGATGTCACCGATGTTGCATAACACTTGTCACGTGGTTGTGGCTCGTTAACGGAGACACCTGTTCCGGGGTTCGACCCGTTTTCTCTTGGTACGAAGTCCGGTCGGCCGTTCCGATTTAGGCATTAAACTTTTTTTCCCATGTGTTCCTTCCTCTTCTTTGGACTTCTAGCATTTTATGAAGCACTTTATTTTTAACGATCTGGTGTTGTTGGAGGCTTTGTTTTTATTGCGATGCGTGCTTTATGGCGCATTTACGACCTGGTAAGTTTCAGGGTCAAGGTCGCGGCCTCCCTCGGCGTCAGCTGGCCGCCACGCTGGCTCCCGGCGGTGACGCGCGCCCCGCTCCCGCCTGACCCACCTGTAGAGGCTGACATCTCCCACGCGCTGCATTACCTGGCCCTTTTGATGACTTTTTTGTGGACTTACACAGTGTAGAGTTTTTTTCATTTCCAAGCGAACATCTGATTATAATGTTATATTTATAATGCATTGATTTGTTGCATGAAATGATTATCAATTTTTTTTTTAAAGGAACATTTATTTAGGGAACAGGTGGGAAGATTGTGTGAAGCAGGATGACTACATAAGCTTTATATTCAGATTGTTTGTGTTTGCCAACGTCAAGGTATTTGTGCATTTACTTACTGATTATATAAACAACATTTTAAGAAGCTACAAAACGGTTACAAGGATAGAGAAGTGTTTATTTATATGATATTAGATCCATGCTAATAGTAATTAGTTTTGTAGAATTTTTCACGGAATTGTCAGTTTTCATTTGATTTATAAGATTATACCTATAGTTTACTGCTTTACATTGAGTTATGAATGATAGTGGTTGATTAACAGTGATGGTCTTTTTAAGAAATAATATTCTTGTCCATTATTTATTAGTTTCTTTGGATTATATCGTATTTAATAACAAGAATATATAAAAGAATCTTAATTAATTATTATTACAGAAATAATTGTAATAAGTAAGCTTTTAATTTGAAGTCTGTTTACTGGAACATGGAGATATTAAAGAAAATATATAACACTTAAAGTTGAAACAGCAGGTTAGAGAAAAATACCTTGTGAAAATATTAATTATGGTAAAAACTACAGACTGCAACTCCACGCACAGTAAGAGTGGGAGGACATGAAACCTGTGTACCATGACACGTGTGAGTGAGGACACATTTCCTAGTGTACCTGGAGAAGGAGGAAAATGTTTATAATGCAGCCCTTGTGTCGCCCACTCCCTGCCTCGGGTCCGCCATTTTGTGAGTGAGTGGCCTCAGCGCGAGCACATGGCGCCCCGGCCGCTCTCCGCCGAGGTTAGTTATACTGTGCAATTATTAGAAGGCATCTGGGACACTGGGACAGCCTACGCCTCGTTATGAGCGTACACCTGCATAGGGTCTGGCCAGGTGGCGGGTAGGCGGCGGGCGGGCGGTGGGGCGGACGCGGGACTATCGAAGGTGCGGCGGTGTAGTGAGTGTTCCTGTGTTTGGTGCTCCTGGTCGGGGCTGTCGGCCGGAAAATTGTCGTAATAGCAGGAGTTACTGGACGACGAATGACGTCCGCAACAATGAAAGATGTTAACAACCAGGAAGTGTATTTTTACCTATTAATTTGCATTCGTAATTATCATATTTTCTCGAATTTAAATGTTTTTCAACATGAATGTTGCTCAACAACCGGATGCATTATTTTCCTGGTGATACCTGACCTGCATGTATGTGTTCTCTCCTGTATCCATGCTGTTTCCCTCTTCTATTCTCTTCTGTTGTTCTTTCTCTTTCCCTTCCCCTTGTGCCTTCACCATTACCTCAGAATAACGCACACAAAAGTAATTTTACGATTGTATACCTCACATCACCGCCACCCAGAAAGCCTTCACTAACGATGGCTGGAAAGGCAGTAGCCGTGGGGCGAGGGGCTGCTGCTCCCCGCCCCAGTGATGGCTGGACTTGTTACTGGGTGAGGGCAGCAGGAGTGTCCCCTTACTTCCATTTCACCCTCCCTTACCATGGCTGTTACACACCATTTCCTGTTTTCCTTTGTTAGCAATTCCCATGATTAGATTGTCGTAAATAGAGCGGCGTGGAGTGTGCGTTGTAGGGTTGAAGCGTCTCTTCGATGGGCGTTGTAACGAAACTCCCTGTTCGTGTTGCAAGCAGTAATGCACATCCAGTGTGTGATGAACAGAGCAACACACCGGCACCACCCTTTACGGCCCTCATGTGCGTGTCATTTGCCTGTACGAGAGTTAGGTCCAGCGGCGCCGCGATCAGAACGTCACGGTAGCGACCACCGCCGCTCCCCGATCCTCCCGCTGAGGGAGCGCGGCCACGGAGTTGATGGGGGAAGGGAGGATCATCCATCTAATGCGATGACTAAACAACAAGGGGTCACATGTGTGTGTGTGTGTGTGTGTGTGTGTGTGTGTGTGTGTGTGTGTGTATATATATATATATATATATATATATATATATATATATATATATATATATATATATATATATATATATATATATATATATATATATATATACACACACACACACATTAAAAGAAAAGTACCAAGAAGAAATTGAAAGAAGGTAGAGTATAGTAACATCAACTATATTTTTTGCTCATCACCACTATAGACTGCGATATCCTTATATGCATGAACTCATTTATACCCAGCTCTTACCTGTCACATATTTCTCTTAACTATGTAAAACGAAAACCTCCATATGAATTTATTTTTTCTTGCTATCTCTGTTGAGGTACGGAGTTTATTTTTTTATGAAGCTGTACTTGCACGAGGTCGTTGAGGAGAGACAAGGAGGTGCGGAGGGTGGCAGAGTGGCAGAGGGCGGCTGTGAGTCAGAAGGATACCCGATACCCTTAGACCGCGGGCACGAGACTCCATATGCTGGCAACTCGGTAATTATGGCTATCTCTCCCATCAGGACGTAAATCATCCTCAATTTTATGGCTCTCTTGTAGGGAGGGGGTCGGCTGAGGAGGGAAAACATAGAGCACTGCGAGGAGCGAGTACTCTCAAAATGTATATATAAGTGAGAATGTGTATATGAATATGTGCATTCATACCACGTGTTAGAATGTTAGTCATATGTTTTGTTTGCAGTTTTGGAATAATTATCACAATATTTCCAGCCACACAAATGAAACTCGCTAGACACATAATGATAAAAGGAATTAGTTTATCTTATTTGCTGGTAAAGTTTAAAGAATTTCTAAGAAAATGTTGACAAGAGGTTGCCTGCACGAGAACAAACTGTTGTAGTGTAATTATACAAAATATGTAATGACACGAAGTACTTTTTGTGCTGAAATTTGTTATTCAATACATATTCATTCTCTCTCTCCGTCTTTACTTACCTCTCCTCCTCCCATTCTTCCTCTGTCTCTCCCTCTGTCTCTCCCTCTTTCTCCGTCCCATTTTCTCTCTCTCCCTCTCCCCTGGTGCGTGGCCTGCTTATCTCTCCCACTCTGGAAGGTCTCCCGCCCCTCCATTACTCCCTTCCCTCCTGTCCTCCCTCCACCTTTGGGACTCTGAGGCGTTATGTGAGATTCTGTCATTATCAGCAGCGGCGGGACGGGGCAGAAGGGGAGGGAGGGAGAGAAAGAGAGAGAGAGGTGAAAGATAACGGTGATAGGTTGCTTTGGTACCAGCCCCTTGGCCCCCACTCTTCCTCTTTCTTTCTTTCTTTCTCTTCTCCATTTTTTTCTCTTTTCATTTAATTTCCTTTGATTTTTTCCCCTCTTAGATACAAAGACAAATAAATAACAATCCGCAACACACATTATCGTCGTTCTTTGTTAGGTGGCCGAGGTGGGGGTCGTCCTCCTAGTGTTTGTGGGCCACGTGACGTAGCTTGGTGCTTAAAACGTACACAAGAGATGAAATTATAACCTTTAATGATGTGCAGACGTGGGTTTATTGTACAGGCGACAACACGACGTCTGCTAGAGTCACCGTGGTACATTAGAGTTTAACGGAATGAGGATTAATAGTTGAAGCTTTCGTTGTAATATTAAAACAGTGAGACGGAGTGGTTTTCATATAGCTGAGAGGTGATTTATTTCGGGATTTTTTTGCTTGAGTCTGTTTTAGCTTAGAAATATGCTAGTTTGCGAATTTTCTTTTAAATAATATAGTGGGTTAAAAATATATCTTGCTTGACAGTTGGCCATAAAAACAACAGCACAAAAAAAAGCACGCAGCAAAACATCGTAAACTCATGATTGGGTATTTTTACAACCTCCCTAATGAAAGCCACCTGCCGCCTGCTACTATTTACCTGGTGTATCATTATATCATTGCGTATATTCATTACACCTTGTTGATGGAGGCACAACGCACCACCAAACACGAGCTGAAGAGAAGCAGCCTCAGGTGTGCGTATCTCAAAGACTAAGAAATGGAAGAGAAGGAGGAAGAGGAGGATGTGATGCAGTAATGTTAGAAAAGCGACGTGGGGCTGATAGTAGAGGTCGTTTAAGCTGAGGAACCACCTACACCTTGGCAGCTCGTCCTCCTCCCCGTCAGTGCTACCCACCAGATGCCTAAACTCCCTCTTGAGAGCCGACAAGGAGGGAATGTAGTGCGTTTATGCGTGTGTGTTTACCTTCTGTGTGTTTATTAGCGTCTTCTGAGCCTCCTTTTTGCTCCCTTGAGAGGAACTGCGGGAGGGGGTCTTAAGATCATTACGTAGGCCAGCAAGGGACTTCCCACTACCGTCTTGGGAGCTTGTAAAGTAACGTGATAAATAAAAATGCTTCACAACCATTGGACGTTGCAAAAAACATCGTCTTCTCCCATTGGACACTTTTACCACTAGCGTCTTTCTACGTGTATGATTGGACAGAGGAAAAAGAATCCACCTTCCTATTGGCTGATGCCCTCAACTAATAACAACTTTTTTTTTGTTTAAGTCTTCAACCCACGTGCGTAATTTGTGAATGAAACGAGACAGGTGGGAATCCAGGTGTCAATTACAAGCATTAATAGGGCAGGTTTGTCAGCCAGGTGGGCAGAAGACTCAGGGAAGACGGGAAGAACCCACAGGCTTTTTACTTTTCATTTTAACGAAAGAAGAAAACGTGAGATGTGTTCCTTAGTTTTTTGTTAATCATTATTTTTAATTAAGACAAAAAAAAATATATAATTGAAGTCCATACTTTATTTACAGTCTGTAGGGAATGTGTTATAAAAATAGCACCTATACTGAAGGCTATGTTTTAAAAGATTTCATATAAAATTACACACGCAAACGCACACGCACACACACACACACACACACACACACACACACACACACACACACACACACACACACACACACACACACACACACACACACACACACACACATTAACTCACCTACTATGTTGTTGTCGTCAAAAAACCAAGTCATTGCATTTTATGTCATATTACGTCTCTTTTTATTCGTCACAGACACATGAGCCATCGTTTTACATCCTGTCTTGTGCTGTATGATAAAAGAGCTATACGTATTCTGCAGTTCTTCCCCGTAAACTTGCGCTACGAATGAATGCCTTTGGTTTTGATTACATACAAGACAATCATGATTTTCTCTGTAGCTCACAACACTTATCCAGATAGTTTGATTTGAACGGAACCCAAAAAACCCTTTCATTATTATTACTATTATTATTATTATCATTATTATTATTATCATTATTGTTATTATTATTATTATTATTATAAGTTCGTATTTTTAGAGTTGTAGATTTATTGCAACACAAAGGAAGAGAGGAAGGGAGCGAGACAGGTGCCACGAGGTTTATTACCCGAGACAGAGGTAGTATTGTCAGGGGAGAGGAGGAGACAAGGACGTGGCTCGTGACGCATGAATCAGGCAAGACGAGACGTAAAACGAGAATCATACGTGGTTATTGGTTGGCTTCATGACGCCTGTGTCGCAAACATGACTCAGGCAACACACACTTCATCCATCCCTTGTCTCCGCTGTTTTGCCATGAGACACCGAGGAAAAATGCGCCAAATAATAATTCTGGTGAAGGTAATGAAGGAAAACTAGAAACACCAAAAAAAGGAGAATTTTCATATATTTACAACCATCATGTGATTTTGTAGCAGTTAGGAATACATTTCCTATGACTTTGAATCCATTATTTAAAGTTTTTCACTAAGATAAATTTTTTGCTAAGGTATAAACAGCTACATTGTCTTATTTTTAGCTTCTCTCTCCCTGCCAAACGTTTATTTTTCAATCTCCTTTAACTATCTGTGAAAATTTTAGTCCTTTCATCGTGTATGTTAGTTATATCCTCATGGCCTCTTCTCGGCCATGAGGGTAGTCAGGGGCGCCCTTAGTCCGTCGTGGAGGTGTATCAGTGGGTCGTGGGGCCGGTGATACAAGGCAGGAGGCATGTGGGTCTTTGGCGCTGTTGACTGTCGGGCATCACACAGGATTTGGTGACTCTCTCTAGGATTACGAGGATTAACTACGATGGCTGCAGGATTTTCCGTCTCAGCTCTTTACGTGTTGGTCTTGGCTCAGTGCTCAGGGTTTTGGTCTGTGTCTTTTTTCAATTTTTTTTTTACTCAGGAATTCTGCCATTGTTGTTGTTGTTGTTGTTGTTGTTGTTGTTGTTGTTGTTGTTGTTGTTGTTGTCGTCGTTTTGTTCTTTGTATTTTTCTTCTTCTAGTTTTGTTACTTAATGTCGCTCTTCTAGTTATGTTACCTATTTAAGTTATGGATATCATTATTACCTTTACTATTGCTGTTGATGATGATGATTAGTATTAGTATAGCTGCAATAGTGATATGTCATTGTTATTATTCTTGTTTCTTTTGTTATAATAATGATAACTATTGTTATTAATATTATTATTATTATCATTATTACTATTATTTTGTATATATATATATATATATATATATATATATATATATATATATATATATATATATATATATATATATAAGGTTGCGTTAATGTGTGGTTGGGTTGTATGGAAGGCGAGTTACTGGCAGTGTGGAGAAGACAATCATGATAATGAATCCCTTTAGGGTAAAGAATGCATACTTGAGGTGAAGGATAAAGGAATCTTATTTTAGCTTTTTAATCCTTGTCCCACACAAAGACGACAAAGAATGAACAGAGGTATGCTGAAGCTTGTGTATTGTGAGAGGAATCCAAAGGCACTGAAATAAAACTCTTGGTATTTCAAAACAGGTATTCCGGAGGGCTGAGACGCTATCTTTCTGTGTTCCTTATGCAGAGTTGAGGAGCTGTTCTCTGGGAGGGAAGGGCACCGGTCGGGGGTGAAGGGAGGGAAGGGGGCGTGCCGGGTGGGGGTCTTGGAACTCATTACAACAAATCAAATGTTGGAAGCGTTACGACGGCCGACGGCGGGAGATTATTTTGTGTAAGAGTGATTTAAAGGGACTTGTTCTGACAGTGGAGGAGGTCAGACGATCTCTCCCTCCCGTCTCTCCTAGCTCCACGCTTCTTTCCTTTCCTTCTCTTCCCCTATTATTCCATTACTTCGTCTCCTTCCATCTTCTTTCCACCATCTTTGTACCCTTTATCTACCACATTTTCGTTTGTGCATCCCATACAGTTTTATTGCCTTATTTAAAAGCACATCCCTCCTCTTATTACTACTTCTATTTCTGCTTTTATTCCATTTCTTCTTAGCTTTGTTTCACATCTATCGTTCATCCCCTTCCCGTATCCACTTCTTCCTTCTTTCGCCTAGCACACCCTTCCCCCCACCTCCACCAGTGTCGTGTCGCCCAGCCCTCGCTCCCTCCAGCATCCAGTTTTTGTGGCCCCCCGCGAGGGTGTTGCACTGGGCAAGGGGCGGCCGCATTCTGGGTGTCAGTCGGCGAGACACACTGCCGTTCGCTGAATATTTCATTAACCAAGGGAGGGTGAGGCTCGAAATTTCGGACTTGCTTAATTTGGAGAAAAGTTCCAAAGGGCTCGGCAGGACGGCGCATTAGAGACAAGAGAGGGAGAGATGGAGCCTTGTAGGAGGTAAAGGAGGAAAAGAATGGCGGAGTGGAAGAAAAGGGAAGGTGGTGAATGAGGGAAGATTGGGAATGGAGAGCCTGGGAGGTAGTAAGAAGTTGCAACGAAAGAGGAATAAGAGGAAGTAGATTAACTGAAGGCGTGAGTTATATGATGAAAACTGTCAGACAAGTAGGAAAATTGTCAACATAAACATACACTCCAACAAAATCTTATGATTAGAACAACCCTTAAAGGAAACTCCAAATACCACAGGAAATAGATATAAATTATCCGTCAATAAATCATGAAATACAACAAAATATAATACATATACATCACATACACTGTAATATAACCAGTTTAATAGGCGAGAAAACACGGGTTGTGACGGACGGTAAATCATGCAAGGAGTGACGGTCCAGGCAGGAGGAAAACCAGCGGGAGAGGAAAACTGGGAAAACATTAAAGTCCCCGTGGAAGTGACAGTGCTTCCTCCTGTTTTTTACGAGGGGTTTTTGGTCTCATAACAAGTCTGACAGGGAGGACCGGAGGGTGACGCCAGCTTGTGTGTAGAGACTTCCGGGGAGGCTCAAGCAATCTCTGTTTGTTTGTCTCTCTCTCTCCGTTTCTGTCTGTTTGTCTGTCTATCTGTCTGGCTATTTGTCTGTCTCTGCCTCTTTTGTTTGTTTGTCTATCTATCTCGTTTTATTTGCGTTCTCTTTCTTTTTGTGGTTTTACTTTTAAGTCTGCTATTCGAGAGAGAGAGAGAGAGAGAGAGAGAGAGAGAGAGAGAGAGAGAGAGAGAGAGAGAGAGAGAGAGAGAGAGAGAGAGAGAGAGAGAGAGAGAGAGAGAGAGAGAGAGAGAGAGAGAGAGAGAGAGAGAGAGAGAGATAGAGATAGAGATAATAGAAGAAAGCAGAGGTAATAGCGAACACAGAGGCAGCGCACAGCATATAACAAAAAAACCCACTTAGTAATCTTTTGTTTGTAGTCAACTCACGTACGTAAAAACAAAGGTGACTGGCAAAACAACAACCCGAATAGGCCTCCACAAATAGGCTGAAAACGTGACGGCTCCGTAATGATGCCAGCTGCCTTGGACCACCGGCGAGAAGGCCAAAACAGCAGCACCACCACCGTCGGTTCATTCCAGCGGCGTGTTGGAGTCCTGCTGAGTCGCCTCCACCCACTGCCTCTGCGTCGCTGTGGGTCTCCTTTGGCTTAACACTATTTTATTATTCTTTTTTAGGTACACTTTTAGTTTGAATATTTTGTTTTTGTTTCTTACTTTTCTGTTTCTTACCTGGTTTGTATTTTTTTTTACTTACTTACCTGGCCTTGAAGTTTTAGTGCAAGACATAATTTGGTTTCACTTATTATAAATATACTTTAATGGCTTTTTTTTTATTCCACTTCCACTTAACGTTCTATAAGTAACATACAAAGATTTAAGGATTATTTTGTCTGATTTGTTTCATAAAGAGGATTAGAAATAACGTAGAAAGAGAGGGAACACAGGGTTTTTGTATGCTCTTTTTTTCTTATTTCATGTTAGTCTACAACTCTAAGATGGGAATTTTTGCTCCTTAACCTGACCTTCTTTATAATTTCATGCTCGAGAGGACTCCCTCGCACACTGCCGCCCACCTGAGACGCAGGTGGGTCGTCCGCTTGATTGGCTACCTTGTACGAGGGTTGTGGTGGCCCTGGGGAAGAAAAAAATATCATGTATATAATTTTCGGTTGAGTGCTGGAAGGCCTCGCATGGGGCCAGCCAGATGAAGACACGGGTGAACATTTTTCTGAGTTTTTCTGTTTGTTTGTGGCGTTGTGTCGTCTTGTTGCGTCATGTTTGGGTGATTTGTCAGTCAATAAGATTCTTTGTAGCACCGCCAAGGACGCTTTTTTTCTGTATTCTAAATAGTAACAGAAGCAGATGGTACGAAAACGTGGTGTGGAAGAAGCAAAAGTCCTCATGTTCGCTAGGGTGTGTTGGTAGTGGTCGAAACAAAGTGGAGATCGTCTAGTCTAGGAAATACATCTTCCTTCCCATTTCCTCTTCCCATTCTCCTTTCGTGTGTATGTCTCGGACGAAACATAGTGTAGATAGGCTGGCCGACCCCCTTCCTTCACAGCCCATAGACACCCTGGGAGATGGGGACGGGTATAGACAGAGACATTTCCTGAGTAGGCTGTAGGGATGGGGCAAGGGTGGTAGAGGCGGTGGTGGTGGTATGGGAGGAGGGAGAAGGATGGCTTACGTCTTGCCTCCTGTAGTACCTGTCTCACATCTATCCCAAGGGAGGTGTACTGAAAAGAGTATAGAGGCTACATAAACGTTTAGGTAAGGTGAATACATCCTGCAACACAGCAAAATTACGTTTTTTTATGGTCTAAGATCCTTTATTTCTTGTGATACCTGTATATCTTTGTATTGTGGCATTAAAATTTCATCTACAACTAAAACTAAATGCAAACTATTATAAACAGACTATTCGCTCTGCTTAGAAGACTTGATATTGTCATTAAAAGTGTTTATGTCTAAGATAACGCCAATTAGCGTGTATTTGATATGTGTTTTGTAGTCTTTTCACATCATCATTGTTCAGTAGCTTGGTTCTCATGTTTTGTATCATGTTACTTTTATGTTACTCTGCTGCTGCATTGCTTCCGCTCGTTACATCCTCAACTTCATGCCATTGCAGTTTCCTGTCTCGAGTGTAATGTGTGTGTAATCATCAACTTTATATGACTTCCTCTCTCCATCGTAAACACATTAGAGCGGTTCAGTGGCTTCTAGACCACTTCATCGCAAGTTATCATGTACAACGTTTCTTCAGCATCCTCAGATACTTGAACCAAACATCAAAATAGTTTCCTCAACTCCTTGGAGAAAGAAAAATACAAATTTTTTTTCGGTGATCATGTACGTTAGACACGATATGCACACACACACACACACACACACACACACACGCACACAC
>JAPQNM010000008.1:11672269-11727269 GCA_029783475.1 Metacarcinus magister | reverse complement strand
AGGCGAGATCAAAAATACCATTATTTCCACCGGTGAATTCGCAATTGGAAGCACCTGTGTTTCTTTGCATTTATCCTTCATAGGTTTGGTGACGATGAAGTTCCTGTACTGCGTCGTCCCTCACACCCGAGGACCATCACTCCTGAGGGAATGAAACTAATTCTCCTTGCAATTCGATGTACTGAGGATCTGCGTCACCTTGGGGACCCTTCCCTTTCAACATATTGTGCTGCCAA
The DNA here is from genome assembly GCA_029783475.1 of Metacarcinus magister. Lineage (NCBI taxonomy): Eukaryota > Metazoa > Arthropoda > Malacostraca > Decapoda > Cancridae > Metacarcinus > Metacarcinus magister. Next base: position 11,727,033 of record JAPQNM010000008.1, on the reverse strand, counting down.
CGCTGTATTAATGAACGAGCGTCTCTGGCTCGTAAATTAAGCTTTATTAGTGCACTAAAGTAACGTTGCTGCGTCTGTCACACCTGGGACCGTAAAAATAATTAATGTTAATGTAAATGGCGAAAGATCGTCATCTTATCTTTGCGTTGAGCCGCATCCTGTACACGCTGGTTGGCCTCAGTGACCACAAGAATCCTGCAGCTGCAGTCGTGGGTGACGCTGATGGGGAGGCGAGGACCACAGATGATGAGAAAGTTACAACCACGGGTTTTTTTGTGAGCTGATGCATCATAAAGTAAACCAAAGAAACCTTTCTCTTTTGATACTGAATGAGAAGTAGCGAGTAAATGTTCTATGGCCAAAACGTCTCAGACAATCCCTTTTGTACTGACCTTACCAATCCTTTACCTTCACTGTATCCGTTCCTTCCCCGCACCAGTTGATCATCAACCCATCCTCCACAGCCCCTCTGCGGGTAAGACACGGGCCGCGGCACCCCTGACGTAAGCACCGTCCATGGTGAGTCACGGTGTGGGATTCTGGCGGCGGTGCGGCGTGTGGTGATTAATGGAGCATGTTGCGGCAGCTACTGTGGAGTGAGGCGACGTCTCGAAGAATTCCCATAAGGCTTGAGTCATTAACCTTGTCTAGAAATATAAGAAATAAAACTTGTATCTTTTGATCTTGTTTTACGACCTAAGTAGAACACAACTCTTATTGACATGGCCTATGGTTCAGAAGACAAGAACAATAATAATAATAATAATAATGATTGTAGTACAAGTATTTAGTAGTAGAAGTGGTACTAGTATTTGTACTAATACTATAGTACTTGTACTTATGAAGAACAATAACAACAAGAACTATAAATAATAACAACAACACATTCATTATTCTTTTCTTCTCTATGGTATCAAAATCGGCAGAATCAACAGTCCTGTTTCCAATAATCGGTCCGTAACGTCCCTGGCAGTCATTACGTCACCTCCTTATCACACGAAATCTTTCACACTCCCCACCCTAAGGCTCTCTGGCCCTCCATTACCATCCCCTCAACACTGGGGTGACTTTTATAGCCTCTACGTGTCATCTTCATCATCTTTCTCTTTCCTCCCTTTTGCTCACACTCATTACGAAATCATGAAGGACGAATCATCATATTTATTCAATTCATCACATTTCTACATCTTCTTACTTGTGATCCTTCACATGTAAGTTTTGATCAAGTATGAAGGTATAAACTCACGACTCATTCTCTCTCCTGTTGTTTCGGAGTGTGAGTGTTTGTGTATTCACGCTGCTGTTTATTTCCCTTGAGGGGTTCTGCCGTGGGACGAGGTCGGAGGATGAAGGGACGAAGGGAGAGGGGCGCAGGGGGAGGGAGGGATGGAGGGCAAGGTGGGGAGGGAGGGACGGAGGGAAAGGGTGTTAGTACTGAGGATCCCAAGATGGAGGTCCTCTGAGGGAAGGTTGTATATTGCATTGTGGCGGTAATGGGTTCTTGCACTGCCAGCCTTTACTCTCTCTCTCTCTCTCTCTCTCTCTCTCTCTCTCTCTCTCTCTCTCTCTCTCTCTCTCTCTCTCTCTCTCTCTCTCTCTCTCTCTCTCTCTCTCTCTCTCTCTCTCTCAGTACGTTGTTCCTCTGTTTTAGTATGCATATGATATTTTTTTCTTCTTAGCACACTTTCCAGTATATATTTTTATGTTTTATTTTATATTATTTTCGTGTGTGATCTGGCATGTATTTTTCGTTTGGACCTCTACTCCGTTACTAAGAAAAATAATAAGTATCTTTAACCATCCTCACTCTTCTACGTTTGCTGTTTTTTTTCTTTATCTCATTGTATCCACATTCCTGATTCACTACACATCCTCCCACACTTCTTCATTTTAGTTTCTTAACATTGAGTCTTTTCGCAACTTTTTACCTGAATTGTCCTTTCTCCATGCACTCTCCCTTTTCGTCCTTTTCCCGCCTATCCACCATCTCCTATCCCTTCCCGCCCCCTTCCCCGTCAGCTACCAGGGGCCGAGTCGCGTATTTCATGGTGTCGTGTGGAGCTGTAAGCGTGTATCAGGACCCGCCTCCCCGCCGCTGATTTTAACGGGCCGCCACCTCGAATCGCCTTTCTTCCTTCACCAATAACAGTCTTAGCAAGCAGCGTCTCGAGGTTTACGATTGGCGCTCTCACCCTTGATTATCATGAGAATTAGAGTTTTGATAAATGCCCGGCGTTGGCGCAAGGCAATAATCCGTCCAGTCAACCCCGCCGTGTTGAGGTAAGATGGCCGCCGCGCCCTCCCCCTCAGGCCTAAGATAACAACACCCGGTACAAGGTGGGTGAATAACCGCTTTGAATAATGTATATTTCTTGCTCCAGGAAGGAGTATGCCCGCCGGAGAGGGGGCAAGGGGCAGAGGTAAGGTAGAGATCAGGTGGGCAGAGCTGCGATGGGAGGGGCAGGGGGACAAGGGTAGAGTAACAGGGTAGGGCTGGGGTGGCCAAGGCCGGGGTGGGCGAGGCGTGGTGCATGTACCGTGTCTGACGCTAATATACGGGCTGGGGGTAATCAGGGGTCTCGCCGGCCGACCACGACCCGATGATGTACGACTGGCGCTCCCGACCCCGTGCTGCGGCGCCTCGACCCCCTCCCTCGCCCTCGCCAGGCCGTTGCAGGGAGGCTGAGGTGAGGCATACATGGTTGGGAGGGAGAATGGGGGGAGGGGTTGTGGAGTGAAGGTACGGAGGGAGGCAGGGAAGAGGAGGAGGAGAAGGGGGCAGCTGAAGCCAACGCAGCCCTATCTGAATCTTCCAGAATTTCACATTAACTTCAGGAGCCTTAACTGACCCCATTAAAAGTCAGGTTTGTGGGACAAGCTCCCCAGGGCGTCTGAGGAACACATGAGGAAGGAGACACAAAATCCGTGACTCGGTTATTTTTTCCTTCAGGTAACTTTGGTCTAACATTTTGCCAGACTTAAATTTTTTTTTTTAGAAATAAATTTATAAATAGTCTGTATTTATATCCGACATATGATCTGAGGCAGCCACATAAAGTTACCGAATATTAAGAAAGTAATAACAAAGATATAAACAAAATGATTGAAGCAAAAACATAATTTGCATCTCACTTTACTCTTGATATTATGACAGATCAAACAGAGAAGGAAAATACATGTTACGATGGAAAAAAAAAAGAAGAGAAAAACATCGCAATAAACTTAATACCGTGACACCTTAGAGGGAGGAGCGGCTTTGTGCAACGCAGGTGTGTGTCCGGACTAATTACCCTGGCGCAGCGTATCGCAGGTGGCGGCAGGGAATTATTGCAACATAACCGAGGAAGAGGAATCAGCGGGAGCAGCAAAGGAAACAAAGGAAGGGAAGGAGAGCCATTAAAACGCGGGGCTGAGGCGGATAACGATAGGGGTGACGCAGGAACAGAGATTTAAGTGGCAAAGGTAAACATGTTGTAAAAGACGATTACACTGCTTAACGTACACGATCAAAGCAAATGTGTCTTTATATATTTTCCGGCATTTATTCTTCCCCTTCCTCCTCCCCTTTTCCTCTTCTTCCTCCTGTGCTCCATTATCTTCATCATCACTTCTTCTTTATTGTATCTTCATTCAATACTTATACGTCTCCTTTGCATCCACTTTACATTGACACTTTCCTCTTCGTTTTCCCTCTCATATCTCTCAATCTCACTCCTTTCTTATTCTTCTTTATTCTATTACTTTTACTTCAACTTTTCCTCCTCATTCCTTCTGCTCTCATTCTTTCTTCTTATCCTTTCTCCCAGCCCTTCTCGTCTTCCTCCTCTTTCTTCCAAGCGTGTCCTTCCATTCTCCTCTTGACTGAACACCTCCTTCTCCTCCTCTTTCCTTAGTAACCCGTGGGGAAGGGGAACACTTGGCTCAAAACTGTGGTCATGACGAGTGGCGGCAAGGAGTGAGAGGCTGTCTTAGATGGGAGGGGCACGGTCTTGAGGGCCATAGAGAGAAGCACTTCTCTATCCTCCTTGAGCTCTTGACAACGTAAATGGATAACTCATTGGCCGATTAAGGTACTACGAGCTTTGTGTTTGTATGTGTTTGAGAGAGAGAGAGAGAGACAGAGAGAGAGAGAGAGAGAGAGAGAGAGAGAGAGAGAGAGAGAGAGAGAGAGAGAGAGAGAGAGAGAGAGAGAGAGAGAGAGAGAGAGAGAGAGAGAGAGAGAGAGAGAGAGAGAGAGAGAGAGATATGAAACCTTTGTCGATTAGGTTGAATATAGGCTCTCTAATGAACCGATATATAGTCATAAATTCTCATATCAGAATTAGTCTCAAACCAGCCTTATAGAGCCCCTTCAAAGACCCTCTCAGACGCTATTCTGGCTAACCTTTCACTGCGCTGGATGTGGCGATAGAGGAAGGAAAGGAGGAGGAGAGACGAGACGAGACGAGACGAGACGAAAAAGGGATGAGGAAGATGAGGAAGAAGGGAAGGAGAAAAACCCAAAAAGGAGTAAGAGAATGAGGAGGATGTGGAAGTGGAGGTGGAGGAGGTACACATGGCTATAATTTTCATGGCGGGTCACAGATGGCGTTGATTATATGCCCAGAAAATTTAGGAGGGGGCGTGCTTGCCTCGTGTGGAATTCCAAGGTGAAAGAATTATACCTGGTTTGCAATTTAAATGGCAGGGGCGAGGGAGGGGGGCATCATATTTTGTAGGGTCATATTTCTTTTTGTTTTTCTCGCAGGTATAATTTCGAGGGTGTTGTAAGTCAGGTGTTCCGGGTGTGTAGCTCTTGACCCCCCGCCTCCCTCTTCCCTTCCTTCCCTGCCCTTCCAAACACCTGAGTCTCGGCGGACGTTGAAGTACAGTATTGAGATTGGAGTTTCTTGTTTTGACTTTAATGTGGTTCTTACTTCGGCGAACTTTTTTTTTCTTGGTGGTGTAAATAATGTGTGTGTGTGTGTGTGTGTGTGTGTGTGTGTGTGTGTGTGTGTGTGTGTGTGTCTGTGTGTGTGTGTGTGTGTGTGTGTTATAAAAGCATTGTTATGTACATTGATTGAAAAGTAAACAGTAAACCATATGGAAAATGACCTCATCCTGCGTGGTCGTGCACAATGTGTGGGCGTGCGGTGTGCATCCTGCAGGAGTGTTGGTGAGCCATCATGCTAGCGGCCGCGGCACCTTCGCCTCCACGCCCGCTGTAACCTATGGGCCACTATGAACACTTTGCATACATTTGCATCCATTACAATCAAAACGACACCGAGTCACGCGTGCCTTGCAGAGGCCTAAACCTGCGGCCGGGGAACCGCAGCCCAGTAATGGCGGAAGGGAAGGGGTGGCCCCCTGTCTTTGCGGAGTCCCGGAGAGTAAAATAAATTATAATAAGCAGCTGTAGCCTGTGTAATTGAAGGGGGCGCAGAGTAATGACTAGGAGAAGAGTAATTAGCCACGGGTAACAAAGGTTCTACAGATCTCATTATATGGAGAAGGGAGAAGAAAGGAGGGAGGGAGGCTCCTCGCACGTCATGCCTTGCTTGTGAGCGGTGCGGGTGATGACAGGGTGGGGCCGGGAATATGGCTCTGGGCCCTCCCCGCCCCCCTGCTCAGTGTGTCACCTGCGGTAATTTTCTTCGCCTCGGTAATTGCTTCCTTACACAAGTCACTGACGACACACACCCGGAACACGGCCTTCCTGTAGTCTGCTGAGGCTGTATTACCGTGGCTGGAGCTTGTACTGAGGAAAGGGTTATATATTTCTTAATTAGCAGTTTATTAGAAATTTTATTCACATGGTCTATACAATTAAAAGGTAATTTGTGTTTTAAAGTTTAATAGTCGGCATACACAGCATAAAGGGGGAAACAAAGCCTTAGGATTAGCTTCATAATAGTATAAGGCAAGTTTGGTATATATCTTTTTCTTAGAGTGTACGAAATTAACTCAAGTGCTTGTATACTGTATTTACACACACACACACACACACACACACACACACACACACACACACACACACACACACACACACACACACACACACACACACAGAACACTTATAATTTTATAGTCGTTTTTAGTTCCATCAAATTTTTCCAAAATAACCCAAATAACCCTTAACGCCGCGCTGGTTCCAGGTGGGTGATCAGGGACGCTCGCACACCTAGCAATAAACTCCTATCCTCTGCATCATTTAATTTTGCTTGGAAAATCTTTGTGTGTTGCGGGGGCCATCTTGCCTGAATGTGCCTTGAATATTGATAAGCCTTCGACCTTCAATGCTCATCTGTTGTATAACTTAAGAATATTGTGCTCAGAAATGCATAGGTTTTTTTTTCTTTCTCACTAGTTTTTATTCTCCTTTTTTTGTGTGTGTAGTGTTAGTACTCAAAAGCCTCTTAAAAGTGATTGTGAAGTTCAGGTTTCAGTGATGAGCTTGAGGGTATCATCAGGTTTATTTTGCAGAGTTGTGTACTACCTTCAGGAAGCTGTGTGTGCATTATTTTAACGTGACTCCCTGAAAACCTCTTCTTTTATGCCCTTACTTAGCAAGCACTTAGAATAAATTTGAGGACGTTTGTGTTAAGGGAGCTTCGTCCATATGTGTGTGTGTGTGTGTGTGTGTGTGTGTGTGTGTGTGTGTGTGTGTGTGTGTGTGTGTGTGTGTGTGTGTGTGTGTGTGTATTTTTAGCTCATCCCTCAGTACGTTTACCACTTGACCATTATTTATATTTTGCAACAGTGTTCTTAGGGTACGTAGTGGCGTCAGCGCGGCGCGGGGAGAGGCTTCCAAGGGTACCGCGTAGTGGCCGGTGTGTTGCAATGCCCTTCCCCTGGTGTGGCAATATGGCCCCCAGGGTGGTGGTGCAGGGTGTACACACTCCAAAAATGAGAGGGTACTTCTCGTTTATTTTCTTCCTTTTGTGTGTGTACAGAGTTATATATTATCTTAAATTTTCATGAAGTTTTTGCCTAAAGTTGACTCCAAATTGTTAAAGGTATTACTGCATCGTTTTGGTTCTCAGTTGTTTTTTATTATTTATTTTTATGTATATATTTTAACATAGTGTTGGGTTGTAGTTATATGTTGTGGGTACCATCATGTGGTGTTTGAGGTGATGGTGATGGTGGTGCAGAATGTAGCGGCATGCAGGCACTACTTCTATAAACCATAGTGATCATGCACGGCCAAGTTGCAACACAGAGATCTTGTAGGGTACGATAGTTATGGCGGTGTGGCAATGTCGCCCTTACTGACCTGCCAACGAGGGGGATTTAATTACGATCAAGCTGGATATTGAAATCGTAAATAATTTCCCTTGTCAGCCAGAGGGGCGGTGGGAAGCCGTAAATGTCAGAGCTGAACACATCAAGTTGAACGCAACGTCTGATAACACAACTCGTATAATTAATTTTCCCTTCCATACCTCCTCTCCCTTCTCTTCCATTTTCTATCGTAATCCTCTTCTCCCTCCCTCGTCCCCTTCCAAATATAATTATCGTGACTCATCCCATCACTGTCTTCTTTCTCAGCCTCAGCCATTCCTCTCCTTGCCCTGCCTTGCTCATCTTGTGCTTCACGTAACACACACTCTGCCCTTTCATTCCTAAAATTTTTTCCCTTTCGCATTTTTTTGAAGCCTTTGATTACACACCCTCAACCCCACGCCTCCCTCCCACCCTTCAAACATAACGCTATGTATTTGACTTTTCTCAAACTTTTTTTGCAGCCTATAGTTTTCTTTTAGCTGTTCTCGCCTCCATGGCTCTGTATGGATCCCTAAGAACTAGTTTCCAGCACCATCACTATACATTGTCCTCACTCCTGTAGCTTTACGCACTTCATCACGTGTCAGGCGAGTAACACACAAACGCAAACAGTAACAGACCCAGTAAAGAGCACTCAAATATTGGACTTTAAAAAAATCGACCTTCAATCCATGAATTTATACACCACGTTCACATCCACACCTTGCAAAGAAGAATACAAAGGTGCATGCAAGGGAGAAAAGGATGGAATATCATATTTTTTACCTTTCTTTTTTGAGGGGACGAGGTAAGGTATGTGGGGGAACTGGTTTACTTTGAGAAATTCTGGACTGAAGTTACTGGGGCGGGAAGGTAATATTCCCCAGCTACCTTCAGCTCGTACATCTTCCCTGTTCCCGCCCGCCCCTTGCTTTATGAAATAATTTGCATACAGAACGCCCATAAAGTTTCCGGAACACGCAGTAATACCGGAGCTTAAAGCAGATAATATGGCGCCGCGCCGGTAGATGGCAGCAGCTGAGGGCTTTTGGGGGGTGAGAGAGAGAGAGAGAGAGAGAGAGAGAGAGAGAGAGAGAGAGAGAGAGAGAGAGAGAGAGAGAGAGAGAGAGAGAGAGAGATGAGAGAGATGAGAGAGAGAGAGAGAGAGAGAGAGATTTATGGCAAGGAAAAAATATACTATCACACTTTAATTCACGTAAAGATATGTAATTGCATTTTGATACTCAGAATCAAACGATACAAGGAATTTATCGCTCTTAAATACAATATAAAACAAGCTAATAAATCTACATCACCTGATATAGATATTCACATAAAATCTCAACAAGATAATCCATTTCCCATAATAGTTCGCAATAAAACAATGTGAAGATGAGACAGCAGTTAAAACGTCAAAAAATAGCATATTAGTTAGGAAATGTATTTTATTTTATTTTATTTTTGTTGAAGGTAGTAACCAATGTTTTTACGACATTTCCGAAGCCATATTGTAGACGCGAAATATTGTTCTGATCATTTGGTAAACAATATGGTGGTCGTTGTCAGGTTTTATATTTCGCTTCTCGGAAAGAGTAACCGTGATTTTTACTCGGAATAAAAGTGGCCATAATCTTCCACTGATGGGGGTGTGAAGGAGGAGATCTGAAGATTTTGAAATTTTCGACTTTGAAGCGGAGATAATACCATCGTTTTCATCTTTTATTCCTTTTTTTTTATTAATTTCTCTCTATTTTGATCCTTTTTGTTTTCCCAGGTTTGGTTTTGCTATTTATTTTTCATCTTCGGGGTTTTGAGTCTTATTCTTCATCCTATAAGTCATTGGTTTTAGCTTTTCGAAATTTTTTTTTCTATTTTTCTTTATATTCGTTGGTCTATCGATTTCTTTGTATATTTGTATGTGTGTGTGTGTGTGTTTGACAGAGAGAGAGAGAGAGAGAGAGAGAGAGAGAGAGAGAGAGAGAGAGAGAGAGAGAGAGAGAGAGAGAGAGAGAGAGAGAGAGAGAGAGAGAGAAAGAGAGAGAAAGAATAGTGCCATTCCTATGCTGGGCGCAGATGACTCTCTCCCCCCTTGGCTGAAAATTGAATTCAGGTAATCAAGGAAACTTTTATTTTGCTTCGATTTTCCAGTCGCTCAGGAATGGAGTTTCTTTTCGCATTCTCGGATATCGAATCGCGCGGCAGCTGAGCTCAACCCGTGATAGCTGGTGTGATATTCCTGCAATGGGCCGGGAAGGGGGGCGCTAGACTTCCAACTTGGGCTCTCGTTCGGGCGATGGATGGGGAAAGAACGCTGCGGTTTTCTTCGGAATTTCTCATACACTCGCCCTGGGGAATGCTGGACTCGTCTTTAATCGGTCAATAATAATACTGCGTGAGCTCTGCCGTGACGAGCTGCCGACAGGGATATTGCGGAACCCTCACCCTTGTCGTCGATTTCCTGAGGCTGCAGGGGGCGTGTGGCTGGCTGTAAGGAATTAGAGATGACGCAAGCCTAGGAACTCATTAAAAGTTTCCTCGGGGGTAATTGGAAGGGCTGGTGAAGGAGGTCTGTGACGGCCCTTGATGGCTCCCTCGACTCTGACGCCGCGAGGAGGTTAAGGAAGCTGGCCTGGGAGGACTGTTGCCCGGCGCACCCTGGCACTCTCACCTTCCCTTTATGGGCTTCGACGGCTCACGGCAGCCATACTTCCCTTTTCTAAACGGACAATAGCTAGCGGACGATAACTGGAGTGAGTGAAGGAGGAAAGGAAGGGGTGGTCTTCGCCTCGCCCGCTCACCGTAACACACTGATGACTTCACGCCAGAAAGAGTTCCTTGTACTATTCACTGATAACACCGCCATTAACCTCTGATAACACGGTGATAAGAAGCTAATAAAAGTAGTGGAGCTGACGTGTTACCTTAATAGGAAAGTGATATGATAACAAGGAAGATAATATGGAAATAAAGACGTCAGTTGTTATTATAAAGAATCTTTCATCTCATTATTCTTGTGCAGCAACATTAATTATTGTTTTTAAGCCTTCAATGAGTCTTTGGCTTTTCTGACAGTAGCAAGCTGACAGAGATATGGTGTATGTAGTGTTAGCCTTTCTCTCTCTCTCTCTCTCTCTCTCTCTCTCTCTCTCTCTCTCTCTCTCTCTCTCTCTCTCTCTCTCTCTCTCTCTCTCTCTCTCTCTCTCTCTCTCTTTCTCTCATCTGCGTCGTACATCACTTTCTCTTTCCTTTCCCTCGTGGCTCCCTGTCTAATAAATCATATATATTATTTTTCTTATTCCCCTCCTGAACCCTTCAGTAATATTTCAATGATTTTTTCTGTCTACCACGTTCCCCTCATAATGACTGTCTCTACTCAAATCCCCTTTCCTCTACCCTCGATTTTACCCTCCTTCTCCTCTGCTCCTCTCTTCCCTCTTTGAATATCTTTTTCTCTACCCCCTCTCTCCTACCGCCTTTGTAATATCCATAATTTTAATTAAACTATTTTATTACATTTGTTTTTGGCTTACATTAGAATATCAATGTTACGTCTGTACACTCGAAATTCTTATTAATATATCACGTGGAAGCCAGTCTAAAGAGGCTTTCAGTTTGTTGTAAAAGTTTTAAACTCTATGCTCATGGGGGACTTCATTCATGCATTTATTCCATACAAAAACTTCTTCCTTCCTCTCTTCCTTCCTTCCTCCAAGCCATCCCCTCCAGGCCCTTACTTCCCTCCCTTGTCATTCTTAGGACTCAACCATGAATGCGTGTTTTGCGGTCGTCACTCTCCATCTTGCTCCTCTATGGCTCCTCTCTTCCCCCCATGTTTATTTTTCTCGCCTCTCTCTCCCTCCTCGCCATCGCACCCTCCTCAGGTCCATCCTTCCTTCCTTTTACCGACGCCAACGGCCTCTCCCTGCGCCGCCCGGTTGAAGGCGAGGTAATGTTTATGGTGAGAGAGAAAATGTATTGCAGGGGAGAATATGCATTGCGCCTTTACCCTCCGGTCAATTTTTATTACAGCCAGTCATTTGCTTCTTCTTTTTCTACGTTAGACTGACTTCCTCCCTTTGTTTCTTTTGTTTTATGGTTGGGCTTCTTCTTTTTTATCCTTCGTACTACTATTTTGGCTTCACTGGTATGTTTTGTAGCTTTCAATTACTAGGTGTGTTATATATGTTAGCCGTTTATTGCGTACACTCTCATTTGGATTCATAAATGCATCTTAGAATTTTGTTACTGTTTTGAATTTTCAGAAAGTGTTTAAATATCGTTACTTTTGAATAGACTAGATTGATTTTTTTTCGTTGTTTGATTCAATAGCAATTTTTTTTTTACCTTAACGCTTGTGTATAATGTTCCACGCACCACCAAGGACTTCTGGTCTTGATAAGGTTCTTCCCTGACCCCTCTCTGTCCTCACCTGTCTCCTTTCATTCGGGCACCTTTCACCTCCCCCCTTCTGAACAGTTCTCTTCCCACCACCTCCCCGGCACCAACCATCGCCCCCTCCGCCTCACCTTCCCCTTGTCACCCCTTCACCTCTTCATTACTGAACCATGAAGCGTCGTAAAGAAGACATATGTTCCATGATTACACGTTATGACTCTGGAATCTCATCTCAAACTTCCAATTATTTCCATCTCCACAGGTTTGGAGTGGCTGTTGCAACTGGAAATTATTGTGAAAAATTATTGGGAATTATTTTTAACAATTATCTTATGTAATAATTGCCTGTGTTTATGACGCTGCCATGACCTGTCCGTAGCAGCGGCCAGGCGGGGGGAGTTTCCAGGAATCCATATTTATTCCGGCTAACATTTACAACCGATAATTAGGAAATGACGGTAGAGGCGGCCGGTGGGTGCGGAGGCCCGAAACCAGCCTTGCAATTTCCCTTCGCCTCTGAAAGAATATTTAAGAAAGGGAAGTTCTCGGTCAGATATGTTTTTTTTTTTGTTCTGTAAAAATGTTTCTTCATCTCTTATTATTTTTTCATAAACACAACATTAGAAAACTGTTCACATACAGTAGAATATATTTCCTACATACGATATAAAGTTCTACGATTTTCATTGCTTGTACTAACAGTTCACAAGATACGTGGGTTCGTCCACAGCCCCCAGGTGGTGCCGCTCCCGTGCAAACACCACAGGACAATAGGAGACAAAAAAATATCCCTTTCAAAATTAACGGACGGTTGGGCATGGGAGAGTGACTGGAGCCAAGGCACCATCCCTTGCACTCCCACCAATCCATGCCCGCCATCTTGAAACCAAAGAACGTGTAGAAGGGATAGCCACACCAAGGCGAAGTTACCACGTGCGTTGGTGTCCGTCACAACCTTTGTTATAAATGATGAAAAAATACTGATGTAAGGTATTGGGAAATTAACTATATAGGAGGTTGAAGTGAAAATACGCATAGACAGAAAATTATATGGATTTTTATCGTTTCTTTTCTTTTTTCTTTTTTCTTTTATTCTCCCTTCTATTTCAGTTCTGTAAAATAAGAAAGGATGAGCCTAAGCCAACTTCTTTTCGCTTTTCTCGAACCCAATCCCTTGCAGGCTTTTTTTCAAGAATTATTTTTTCCTTTGTCGTTTTCCATTTCATTTAATAACTAATAGCCCCGTGGAGTGTTTCTTTCATTCTTCAGTCAATAGGATGCCATAACTCCTCCTCCTCTTCCTCCTCCTCCTCATAATACACGCAGGAAGCTTGGACCAAATTAAACAAACCGCAAAGACACCTTACTAGCCCGACACAACTCCTCGGCTCGTCTTCCCTCCCGGGCTGAACACTCAAGGCGAAACCAGACGTGTTACCAATTATTGTCTTGTTGAAGAGAAACACGTCAGTCGAGGCTCTTGAGGCTTGTTTGTGTCCTTTGGAAGAGAGAGAGAGAGAGAGAGAGAGAGAGAGAGAGAGAGAGAGAGAGAGAGAGAGAGAGAGAGAGAGAGAGAGAGAGAGAGAGAGAGAGAGAGAGAGAGAGAGAGAGAGAGAGAGAGAGAGAGAGAGAGAGAGAGAGAGTGAGAGTATCCCCACCACCACCACCACCACCAGGAGGAGGGAGTAGCGTGGCCCCGGATCATCCAAGAAGCACTGGAGCGTAGGTTTCCAGACCATTACCTCAGGGGGCCTCCCTGCCCAGGTCTTCCCGCACGCTGCCTCCTGACTTAACTATTTTCTCCGAGGCTCTCGCTCTCTGCTACGAAGTTGAGAAAATTTGCAGCGGCCAAATCCCACAGTCTTCAGACCTTTGGAGCTGAAGTTTTATGAATTGGTGTTAAGTCAACTACTTTTGATGCGACAAGGGAGGCTCTCAAATATCCGGCGCCGCCTCCACCACGCCGCCGCAGGATTCATGTTAACGGAAGTGCTCTTAATGTGGCATTGCGAATCGCTATATTTCATCACCAGGAAATGTGACGTAATGGAGTGAGGGGGGTAAGAGGATACATAACAATCGGAAATTGGAGATGAGGCCAAAGTAGGAAGACCTTGTAATGTATTTTTATTGTTACTAGACTTTTACATTGCTTGGTCATGCTGGACTCCTTGCGTGAGGCCTTATATTTTCAGCGGAAGAAGAGGGTAATGGAGTTAGGGAAGGCCAGCCATACATCAAGACCACAACAAACAACTGTCTGTGTTATTGTGAAATCTGGAAGCCTCGTCGCCATTATCAGTGAGTTACGCAGCTCCAGTTGAAGGGTGCGCCGGGGAAAGCCGTTTCCAGTTTTTCCAGGGGCACCATCGAGCCAGGACGTGGAATCCATAAATCTACTACAAATTCTGGCTCTCTGAAAGCCCCCTCCAGTCCGGAACTCCCACCAGAGACTGCCCCCGCCCATGATGTTTCCTCTCGCTTTTCCGTCCCTCTCCCCCTCTGTCCCCTTTCCGGCCCTTATCCCCTCTGGACCCCTGCGTCTCCTTCCCTCTTGGTCCCTCAGGCTGCTCCCCTCAGCCCCTAACCCCTCCTTAGCCGTTACTACAAAATTGCGTCGGAAGTAGAAAGTTTTGTTGATCTTTTTAAAACATTTTTTCTCGAAAGAAACTTTGCCTGCAGAGTCGACGAAAACGTTTTTCTCCTCCCGCACTTAAGCACATTTTTTCCATTATGTTGCTGCGGAAATATTTGAAATTATTCTTTGTAGCTGAGACTTCGTTTCCTTTGCAAGACGAGAGGCTGCTGCTTTCCCCTTCCTAATCGTTCTTCTTGAATATGATCAAAAGGGAATCGTAAGACGTCACCGTCTATCTCCGCCTCCTCCCCGCCACTCCCTGCTCCGCCCTGCCTCGCCTCGAACTGATGTATGTTGATAACCTTCCTCGGTGCATATTTGGCATGGCATCCCCAGACATCCCCTGCCCCCCACCACCCGCGCCTCTGACTCTCTATATCAATAATTCATTTCAGACGCGGGACGAACCCTGAGAGACGCCATTTATTTTTTCTTTTTCATTCCGCGTCACATATAAAGTTGTTGATCCCGTCACGCCGAGGAACACGCTCATCACTTATAAAATACAGAGGCAGGCCGTCGAGGCGGCACCCACTTCAGAATGGCAGCTATTTTCTTTCTCTACTTTTATTCCCCCCTTTTTTTCTCTCTTTCTTAACCTCCCCTTCATTAATGTCTCAAGGCTGGTAGTGGCGAGCCTTGAAGCGTTCGTCTTTTATACCAAAATGAAAAAGTACAAAAACTGTGTGGGATCCTCCACGATGCTCCAATGTTCAGCCCAAGGAGAGAGTTTGTGTCCCGCCCTTCGGACACGTCGATGAGGCTAAGGGTGTGGCGTGTTCCCTATGCTTTAAAGATCCTCAGCAGACGGAATTGAACGCAGGGATGCTGACGTTTAATGTCGTTTTAAGGTTGAATCGGAGTGTTGGTGGAGTGTGTTCCACCCTGACGTAGGCTGCCGCTCTGCACCCCGACGCTGGCTGTTTATTACTCTTGTTTTTTCCTTCTCCTTTTCCTGGTGGCAGCAGAACACGAATGGCCTTCAGACAGGTCGTTAGCCGGGACCCGCTGGTAGATGACCACCGAAGGAGCGGCTCAGGTGTTTTAAGACCTTGTAAGATGTGCCGCAATGCCCTAAATGAAGCCACAGACGAGTCTCTTATTATTAAATTAACACGGTTGTGTTGTATTCTCGTGTCGTACACTCAGTGGCATTATAAAATCGACGTTTATTTGATAGCGTCTGTATTTTTCAACCAGTACTAAAGGAAGTTTTATTATGGTCGTGGTTTCTAATGATGCGCTATTGTGGCCTCAAAAACAAATATTGTGATTACTTTTTGTATTGGAATCTTAATATAAAATAGGAAGAAATGTTAGTTTCTCGCGTTTGTAGTTCATGATCTTTCTGGGTGCGTCAGTATGCCTAGAAAAATAAGAGATCTTCGAAAAAAATATATGTATATAACAAGGTTCCCTTCACATTTAACTCCCATTAAACTCTCCCAGGGGAAGGAATAATAAAAAAGTACAATCCCTCTTGTCCTTTATCTCCGTCACGCTCCTTCCTTCTCCTTCCCCTCATCCACACGCCCCTCAAACATGTATAAAAGATGCAACGGAAGTAATTTGCATACACAAGGCAACCTGAAATATGTATAAGCTAGACATTGACGCCTCGTATATTTCCCTCCATGTATTTCCTTGCCCTGCCACCCGATCTCACGCCACGTAGGAAGCAAAACACTCTTAAAAAAGTATGAACACCAAGAGGAGAAAAAACTAAATGAAAGTAATACACATCAACGCCTGAAGTGCAAGAGTTACTCGATAGGAAGAAAAGCAAGACTGGAGGAATGAGTTGAAGAATTCCTGAAGGTGAAAAAAAGAAGAAAAAATACTGAGTCGGATGTTGGCCAACGCTGGGGATGAATATTAAACCTGTAACGTGCGTGAGGCGGCCACTGATCCATGTGGGCGAGGCACCAGGTTACAGAAGGGCGTTGAAGTGACTTGGTGATCCCCTTCTCGTCCTCGTCTTCAGTGTTGTCTTATTGCAGTTGTCCTTGTTTTCCTCCTCCTCATCGTTCTCCTCTTCCTCCTCGTCCTTGTCCTCCTCGTCCTCGTCCTCGTCCTCGTCCTCGTCCTCGTCCTCCTCCTCCTCCTCCTCCTCCTCCTCCTCCTCCTCCTCCTCCTCCTCCTCCTCCTCCTCCTCCTCCTCTTTCTCTTCCTTCTCCTCCTCCTTCTCCTTCTCCTCCTCCTCCTTCTCCAGTATCACAATTTAAGAAGAAACTCGATAAGCACTTAGCATCCGTTCACCAAATTGAGTATTTCACTCCTGCGTAATTATATATATATATTTTTTTTTTATCGCTTAACTTTTATGTACAACTAACAAACAGGATCACGTTGTTTGTGTCTTGCATTACCTTCACCTAACAATACCTACTGATTACCATCACAATTACTGGTCAACATTTCATGCTTGCGTAATTTCTTTTTTTTCAATGATAGCAATAGCCGTACTTTTTTCAGTTTCCAATACAAATTCCATGATAGTTTTTCCATACTACATGGATGCACTTCCTCTTCCGGCCAGCTTCGGCTGGATGGAGGATTGGGTGGGGAGGAGCCTTCCACTTTGCTGTCCTTTTGTCTATCAAGTAGATATTACAGTAGTAGTGTAACTAAACGGACAGCCTCGTTAGATCCAGTAGGACTGTTGCTGTCTGTTCTTCATTTGTACTCCTTTGTAGTCTTCCTCGAGATCATAAATATTATTCTAATATTGTAAATTATTGTTTGCTCTACCTTTACTTTCACAAATAAACAAGTATAGAGATCATACACACTAAAAAATAACACATGAAAGCGGATAAGTGTCGTCAGATTTGCTTTTCCTTAACTGTTGCTTTAAAAAATCAATAATAAATGTTTTTTTCGGGATATTTTTTTATGGTTCTTTCCCAAACTTTTCGTCGTGCAGGAAAACCTCCTCAAAAAAGTGCATAGAGATAACCACTACTTCACCTTACTGTGTTTTCCAATTCCTCCCATAGTTCATGAGCAAAAGTAAAATGTGAAAGTTTAATGAATTTGTCAGTTACTTACATTTCAATTCGATTTCACCTTAGCTCGAAACTTTCTCCTGCTGTACCTTTATGATTTTACATACATTTGTACACACACACACACACACACACACACACACACACACACACACACACACACACACACACACACACACACACACACACACACACACACACACACACACACACACATTATCTGATGAGTTTGCCATTAGGTCTTAGGAAAACAGAGTAATGTTACATTTTGAAATTAGTTATCACTGTAAAAGCCCAGACGCAGCGTGGGATGAGGGGAAGCGAGGAGGCCTGTGGACCAACGCAGAGAAAAGAGAGAGAGAGAGAGAGAGAGAGAGAGAGAGAGAGAGAGAGAGAGAGAGAGAGAGAGAGAGAGAGAGAGAGAGAGAGAGAGAGAGAGAGAGAGAGAGAGAGAGAGAGAGAGAGAGTGGGGTGGAGTAGTATGGGGTGGGATGAGAGAGGGGAACATTGGAGACGAGGGGATAGGGGGAAGGAGAGGGACGGGGATGCTTAGGAGGACGAGGGTGAGATGGGGTGAAGGAGGGAGGCTGCAGGGGAGCTATTGATCCGACGGGGAGCTGTGATCTTACCCATTTTCCTTCTTCCCTTAATGCGGTGAAGCTCCATACGCTGCTGGTTTAGTGTTTATAAAGGGAAGTGTACTAATGATGCTCCCTTGGATTGCAGTGATTTCTTTGGTTTCTAATACCTCTGGGTCACCTGCACCGTTTCGTTGTATATTTTTCTAATTTAAGGTTGAAAACATGCACTCTTGCTTATTTTGTAGGCCATAATGTTACCTATTCCTTCAAGTATGGATTTGATATTTCCTTTCCAATCTTTATTTATATTATTGTTTTAGTCTTAGGTATCGAGTGTCCTTTTTTATCATGTCATAAGTTTCTGTGTCTGCTTCATAGAGTACATAGACGTCATCTATATTGCTGCCACTTCTCTTATCAATAATATCCTTCCTTATGTTGTCTGATGTTTACCTTTCTCTTCGGGACTTAAACTGTACCTTAACGGGGCCCCAATACCTTTCAGAATCAAGGTCCGGCGTTAAGGGGACGAGCCAGATAACCTCATTTCTCTCTGCGACCACCTGCATGACCTTCTCAGTTTTCTAGGTTATCTTGATGCTGCGTCATAATATTTGTTTAGTGATTGAAGCCAAGGAACAGTGTTGGAAGGGTGGGAGTGGCGCGGCAGAGGGTCACGAGGTCTTCAAGTGTCGTGTGGGTGACGTGTGGTTATAGCTGATGCATGTACTTGGTGTTGACAGCTTGGTGTGACAGGCGTATGTGTGTCTGTGAAGGCTATGGTGGTGGTGGTGGTGATGTGTGTGACAGAAAGAGAGAGAGAGAGAGAGAGAGAGAGAGAGAGAGAGAGAGAGAGAGAGAGAGAGAGAGAGAGAGAGAGAGAGAGAGAGAGAGAGAGAGAGAGAGAGAGAGAGAGAGAGAGAGAGAAAAAAAACACACACACACACACACACACACACACACTTTCATCACGGCCGTCAGAGATATGAGACAAATAACAGACGGGAAAATAGAACATACCACTCGTCAAACTGGCCTCGTGTTTCCCCCCACAAGACCACTCACACCTTGTTCTTCCTACGCCACCGCAAGAAACGTACACACACGATAAAAAGGAAAAACGGGGAAAAAAATGGATAAAGACAGCTTGACAACATACTATACCGTAGAAGTTTATAGCGAAGGAAAACCAGAAGAGCGTGCTAATGCCCCCCTGAAAACCCAGAAGGATGGAGAACCACACAGGCAAGCAAGCAAGAATGGTCCTTGCAAGGCATCCCGGGAAGGTGTTGTCCCTCTCTGCCGCGCCATCCGCCTGCCATCACGTCTGCCACCACGACCTCGGCTCATCTATTTCTTGCGGGGTCGATCTTTACCAGGGCGGCTGCTGGGAAAAAACACCACCACCACCACCACCATCATCACCACCACCACCACCACTATCATCACCACCACTACCACCACCATCATCACCACCACTACCACCACCACCTGTACCACCATCTTCACCACACCACTACTACCATTTCCATCACCACTCCCACCACCACCATCGTACTACTTCTATAATATACTTCTTTAGCCTCCGTCCTCCATTTCCACTCTCCATTTTTTCCTCCGCTCTCCTTCCTCCTTTTCCATTCCCTCTCCTCCCTTCCCCTTTAGTCGGATAACACCGTAATGAACTCTAGTTTATTCCGCGTTGTAATATTGGGTCGGGTCCCAGCTGAGCTCTGAAGGAGATTGAACACAAGACTCCCCCCCAGCAGACGAGAGGCCCGGCAACCCGCCCTCTCCTCTTATGGAATTCTTGATTTCAATGGGGAATTGAAGGAATTTATAATGATTACAATGCCGTGTTGGAGGGGTCGTGCGCCGGGGGAGGTTGGGGAAAAGTAAGGAAGAGGAGCAAAAAAGGTGAAAGGGAAGAGTGAAATGAGACTCATAAATTAAAGTGACGGTGTTGAGAAAACTAATTAATTGGTTTTCTTTCATTGAAAGAAAATTCAACTATATTTTAGTCAAATTTCGCTCACTTTACTTCTGTAATATTGAAACTAAGTTGAAGGTTTATGTAAATTCATCCTTGTTATATGGACGAAGTAATATATCTTTCTACCCTTTGGCATACATTTCATATTGCTTTTGGAAGCTGAGTTGTCAACTTTCTGCACAACACAACACTAAGGAAGGTCCCACAAACATTTACACGATCGAATAGCATGTAACTTACATTCAGAAGACATGTAACTGCACTGTGAGGCTACTGGCAATGCAAAACATCACATTACTCATGGACGGAGAGAGAGACAGACAGACATACAGACAGATAGACGGATGGGACGAGCAAAGGACATGACATTTATGCATTGTGTGATTTAAATATCTGAGTATTTCCAGCACACTCAAGAGACGCTACGTATAGTGTTGAACCATTTTCGTGTAACACTAATATGCAGCTCCAGTAGAGTACATCATGCTGAAGTGATTATTAGGGAAGCTAATTAAGAAAAGATAGCCCCTCGCAGTCTTTTTACTGTATTACTAATTATTGAAATTATGAAAGTTACGAGAACATAAATATGCACGTATGAAAGGAATTGGCAGAGTGCAGTGGAATGTACGTTCTGATTTAATGAAGCAAAATTATTCCAACGGAGTAATCTAGGTCACACAGACGACTCTTTGACTAGCTGTGCACGTCCCCAAATGCCGCGATCCCGTTCTGTCTTCTGAAACTTCTTATCTAATCCATTAAAGACAGTTATCGATCCCATCAAAGGTCTGGCGGGTGTATAAACGCGGCCAGACAAATTCTTATCTTTATTGGCTTGCAGGATCACTCGGCTGTCTTGTAGAAGACGAGAATGTCCCCGTCAAGTCAAACAGACACATCACTATCAGTACCTTAGTAGTTTGACGTCTTTATTAAAACAACCAAGCGAAGTCATGGAAAGGTTGGTGACGTGAAGGTCGCAGGTGTCTAGTAATATAGGCTTGCATGCACCACAAGGAAAATTCTGTTGATGCAAATTTTTTTTTTAACTAAAGCTTCAGTGCGTGGAAGTAACCTTATAATACTGAATTAATGTAAATAAACAAGACTTTATTTGTTTGAATCAGAGAATTGGAAAAAGAAACGAGCTTGTAAGTAGAAAACTCCTCAGAAGAAGCTGTTTTAAAAGGTGAAGGTGAGGGCGAAGTACAAGACTGAATGTGAAAATCATGAAGACGAAAAGTGTGAAACGGCAAAACAATCAATTAATGTGTGATAAAGAGTGACCAGAACACACCACTGACTCCCGAACGAGCTGAGAATGGCCCTGCGACGGAACGCCCCGGGTGCCCACTGTAAAGGGTCTCAGGGTGGAGATTCAAAGTGAGGCCAATTACAGGAATTTTATGCTGCCGTAAAATGGTTTATGTTGCCATGAAGCTGCACATTAAGCACGACTCGCGGACTACATAAGCCACTCAGAACAAACTCGAGAGACCTGCCTGCGGGGGTTTGATTTACCACCATCTTCACCACTACAGGGTCGTTTTAGTCGCCTATGAGGTTCCTGAGGTCGTATTTCGTACCCACTTGTGCAGACTGTCACCACCTCCTTACGACCTCTCGCCACCCACCTGAGTGAGGCTAACTACGGAGACTTTTGTGGACTATTAAACAAAGGAGGGAAGGACACGTAAAAAGAGCATCACTTTGCCATGGTCTCCTTGTGGCCGGTAAATGGTCTTTGGAATCGGTCTTTTGGGAGTCCGAATATGCTCCGTTTTGGTCACGATTCCCTTTGGTGGATTTGTAGAGTAATTCAGGTTAAGTTAAGTGTGCAGTAAGGCCTTGTGGGGGGGTGGCAGTGTTGGGATGGTGATGGTGATGGTGAGGAAGTAATGTGTCTGTTAGTAAGGGAAAAATATACTTGTGATTTTCTTGGAATACTTGGTTTTCCTTCATTTGGTCGTTATATTTATTGTTTTGGATAATGAAACATAACTGATATGCTTCATAGTGGAAGTTAGATATGTTGAGAGAGTGACAGCTGCTACTGAGGAGAACTGCATTGTGGATACACAAAATTGGGTCGTTCAAAGTTGGTGTTGTGTGACAGACGAATGGAGGTTCTTGACTGACTTGATATTTGTTCTCCTCTAGAGCCTGCAGCTGTGCGACGGCTCCTGAATAAACCCGTTTGTGCCTAACCCGTGATTGGGATGGCTAGAGACAGCCCTGGTTTTGAGTGATGGCAGGTGTGATAATGATCATCTTGAGTATAGCAATAATGACTTGCTGCAGTGCGTCAGGTGTTGTTGGTTAACTTCAGAGTAAACCCCTTTATTGGAATTTTTAAAGCCAAATTTATCTAAATTTATTTTAGACTTCGGTATTATGGTGTTCATATTTTATGGTTATATGCTATACATTTAAGTTTTGTGTGTATGTATATATATATATATATATATATATATATATATATATATATATATATATATATATATATAATATTAATGAATACTGTACCACACTTGTTTTCACTGTTCGTGTTCATCATTAACTAATGAATTTTTTTTTTCTCCTTTCAGATGACGTTCACCAAATGGGTGAGTGTAATTAACAGTCACACACATAGTGTTCCACAATGCAGCATCATATACAACTACCATCACTACACAACACCACATCACCCCACACCATGCTATTTAGTGCAGCATCATACAAAACACCATTACAACACTACAGCAATACAAAGTGCATGAATTTATGTTGAGTAGATTTTAGTTGTTGTAGATTCCAAGATTTGCATGTATTTTATTGCAGTGCATCTATATAATTGGTCCATGATGTTAATTAATGCTTTGTGTTGCATTCATGAAGTAATTTATGTAGCCATATATTTCAGAATTACATTATGTCTCAATATTATTATTTAAAGTTATATGTAAAAGGTAAGTGTAATTGTTTTTGGCTCAGAAATTTTTTACTGAAGACTGAGCTAGTTAGAAAATATTGTGTGGCGTTAATATGAGGTTTGCGTTTGTGAATAATGTAAGAAGTTCATTGTTTACAAGCTTACCATTACTATTATTGATGGCCCACTTCCATGAACCGTATGTTAAACGTGGCTTGCAGACTGTTTTATTACACACACACACACACACACACACACACACACACACACACACACACACACACACACACACACACACACACACACACACACACACACACACACACGACAAGCCACACACAAACATTAAAGTTATCCCATGTAAAAATAAAAAAAATCCTTGTGTTAGGGAATTTCTAGCAGCCGTGTCCATCCCTCCCTCTGTTCCCCTCTGTTATCACCCCAACGTAGCTTAGAAGAATGGGGCGCGCATTATCTTAAGGGAGCATTATCGGCCATTCCCTCCTCCCCCCTCCCGTCAGCGTGCACTCAAGGACCACCTGATGAACGGAACACCTTCGAGGAATAGCTTCTGATTGCCCGTAAACAACCTTTCCTCCGGGGTAAGGGAGACTGGGAGGGGCAGGGCTGGAAGGGAGGATGTGGAGGCAGGGAGAGTGAAGAGCATACTTAAAATATTTGTTACGTTGAGGATTAGAAGTGTGTGTTAGTATGTGTGTGTGTGTACGTGTGTGTCTGTGTGTGTTTTAATGTTACTGATGGATGTGAAAGGGTTACTTGGGTCCATTCACTCTAGAAATATTTTTGTTTGTATACATGTTTGAGTCTCCTTTCCATGTTTGGTTGTGTTTTGTTTCTCTTTAGTTGACTGACCTTAGTGACAGGTGTGCTCGATACAAGGGAGAACAAAGCCCTTGTTTAGAGGTAGCATCTGGGAGGGAGAAAGGCTGACAGGGTTATAGAAAACACTTAACATCACTCAAGCTGATTCAGTAAGTGGTGAGATAATTTTTTTCTCATGATTCTTGGTGAAGGATAATATAAAAAAAAAAAGTCTAGGTATATGAAGGCCATGTATGTCTTCTTCAAGGTGGACAATTTTATTATTTACGTACTGTTGATGTGTGTGTATGTGTGTGCGTGTGTGTAGGTGTACGTGTGCTTACAGGTTTATGGAAATAATAAGAGAATTATAAAGACAGTCGTATTGGTGAAACTTTCTGTTGCTTTAAAATCATTTATGGTGACTTTGGGTTTATTTCATTCCAAATAAGTACATCCTTTTCCGATGCCTTGAATGAGCGTCATGAATGTAAAGATTATTCATCGGTAATTATATATATATATATATATATATATATATATATATATATATATATATATATAAATTTGACTGCCTTATAATTTTACGAAAAGCAACAGTATAGTTTTTAAATCAAAACCTACTGTTCAGCATTGTGGGTAATCCTAATGAAATTAAAGCTTGTAATTAACTTTTCACATTAGTTATGTTTAATGCATACAGTGCTTATTAGCAAATATTACAAGAAAAATCAGAAACTAAATACTAGGACGCATAGGGAAGTCACCCAAATATATATGCCATAACATACATCAAAATTGTGATAATCTATTGGCGAAAAAAATACAGTAAGGTTGACGGCGGCAGCGGGGGCGGTGAGAGTGTAGGCGGCGGACGGCAGGCGGCGAACCGGCAGCCTCCGCCTCGCCTAGGATGCGGTGGGAGGGATGAGATGAGCGCCGGTGTTACTGTGTCAAGGGTGTGGTAGTGAAGGGCGGCATAGTGAGAGGTCCTTGTTGACATCCTTATGAGTTTTGTTAGTGTTTGGATGTGCTGAACAGTCTGTCTCGCTGCCAAGGCCGTCTTTGTAAGGAAGGTTCTTGTCTGAATGTTTACACAATGTTTATTCGTCCGTGTCTATCCCGTAGGCCGATCTGGAAAAAAAATATATATTAATATCTTTTGAGTATGAAATATCTAAATATAAATAAGTAATAGATTGATTTATTTCAGCATTTGGGAATATATATTAGCTTTTCCATAATTAATAGCTTGCTCCTTTACTAGATTGTAAATAGATTTGGCTTATGCATAGTATTTCTTTCTTATAATAAGGGGTTGTGTAAGTGATTGATCATTGCTTGACTTTATTACATCACGGTGGATGCTAGTGGCTACACTCTCTCCTTGTTAGTTCTTGTGAATCTGTAAATATTATAGTAGCACTAAAATTGTGTTCAAAGGAAAATATCTTGTGGAGACTAGATTAATGTATTAGCATGATGATTCAGGCGTATTTTTCTTAATGTTCGTACTTTTTTTTTTTTGTCTTGGAACGTAGCATTAATCAAACCAAATCAAGAGCATTCACTAGGTCAGAACAAAATTACACACACACACACACACACACACACACACACACACACACACACACACACACACACACACACACACACACACACACACACACACACACACACACACACACACACACACACACACACACACACACACACACACACACACACACACACACACACACACACACACACACTATACCAGCGATATACCATTTTGTTTTGTTCTCATGCTCTGATATGTTTAAGAAGAAAAAAAAAGGAATAAAGACTCTGGTGATGATAAATTAGTCTTGTTCGTGGAAACCAATAAAACTGTAGTGTGAGGGAACGCATTATACTAAGCTGCCGAATCAACCAGCTAGTAAAGGACATGTTGGTAAATATTTGTAAGGCGTCGTATTAACAGAATTATTAACCAGAAAACTTATAAATAGTAAGGCTGTTAGAGATATTTATTACGTAACTTGTGACATTGATCCGTGAGCGAGAGAATGAGAAGAAACCAGAGAGCAGGATTATTGACGCGTCGCCTTGCATCCTCGGCGCCGCCACACCAACAATCACGGCTCTGTTTGGCCAAGCAGAGGAACGAATCTCCCTCAGAGAACCCAACAATCACCCAAAGTAATCACAGTCTGGCAGGTGGCACTCGACGGACCCGCGGGCGTCTGGCGGAAAATTACACTTAAATTGAAAAACGAAGACTAGACAAAAGGAAAACCATGGATTTCTATATAATTTCAAAATGACAAAACCTTTGCCAAGAGAGTTCCTTTATACACTAGAAAACCCAATACTAGCGTCCTTGCAGTTCTTCACGATATTTTGCAGTTTAAATGTTGGTATGGAACACTTGAACTCCGTCGGTAGAGATTGATGACTATTTTTGAACGTAAAAATAAGTAATAAAATTTACACTCCTACTCCCTTTTCTCTTGCTGTATTGGTAGGGGAGGGAGGTGGCAATGAAGGAGGGAGAGAGGGAGGGAGGGGGGTGGCGTGCTTTCCTGGGTGACCAACAGAGGGCAGTGCTAGTACCCAAGATTTGCTGTCTGAGGTGGAGACGAGTAACGATAAGTAAATATTATAAACTTTTAGCTGCTTCTATGACATATAGCAACGCTTCTGTGGATATATTAGTGCCTAGACTACAGCTCGATACCTAGAAACAGGAGATATTTAACGCAGGAGAGGAGGGAAGGGAGGAGAAGAGAGTGTAAGATCGCCTATGGCCGCTCCACCTTGGGATGGCCGTCACGCTCTCAAGCTTCGTGGGTCTCTCTCCCCAGACTAGAAATGTGTTTACTGAGGAATTCTCTTTTACATATTCCTCTACCCATAGTATTGCTCTGTACTCCTCCTTCCTTCCTTCCGTCCTTCCCGGTTGCTTCATTACTTTCTCACAATGCAACACTAACGCTTGGTAGTTAATGTAAGCTTAATAGGGGAAAAAATACCTGTACAGTGAAGGTTTGGGAAGAGGTAAATCATAATGTGTTTACTCTACGCACTTTCCTCTACCAATGTTTTGTTGCTGTGGCACTGTGTATCTAAACATTTCGCCCTTCCTTCCCATGCCTGAGTAAATATTAAACATTAAACGCGGAGGAAAGAACGAGAATAGTGCAGAGAACGTGAGATAGAGAATATAATAATGCCAGGGGAGGTAAACGTAACCTCTACCACAGCTGCTGATGAAAGAAGAGAGATGGGGAAGTGAGGACAGAGAGACAGATAGAGATAGGAAAAAAAACAGGCTACTCTTCCTTTAGGCACAAAAAACTAGTTAGTGTCTAGGCATCCCCAACCAGGAGGAGGAAAGGAGAGAGGAGGGTAGGAGGGATGGAGAGGAGGAAGGGAAGATGGCATAACCCTAGTGTTGTCTTTGTAAACAGAGGGAATTTCGACCTTTTCAGACGTGATCTCTTGTTTCTCAGATTCCTAGTTTTACCTCTTCTATTGTCCTATTCTTCCCTTCGTTTCCTTCCCTCCCTCTCCTTCTTCCCTCGTCGTGCGTCACCTCCAGGGCCTCTCTAGCACCAGCATCAAGCGATTCTGTTTACTCGTTCGTAATTCCCATGCAAGGCGAACATGGATACTCGGTTGGATGGGAGGCAGGCGATCAGATGCAGCTGCAGCGGCGATGGTGGGATGCTGGGCCGGGGTGTAATGGTGGTTCATGGTGCTGTGAGGTTGTATGGTGATATAGGATGGTAGTCGTGGTGGTGTACTGGTATAAGAATGGATGATTGTACCCACTTGTGTTTGATAGCCAGTGGTGGTGGTGGTAGTGGCGGTTGTTGTTTGTTCTTCTGGTTGAGTGTGGTACTTTGTGTTGTCTGCTGGGGATGTGCTGGTACCCGTATTATGTTTTGTTCATGTGTTGCCTCTACCAGACGCTATTTTTTTTAGTGTGTGATGGCATCGGGTGTTGTTTGGTGGTGTTGTATCAGCCTGGTGATGCCTGGAGGTAATCAGACAAATTTGTTTGTTTCCGATGTTCACGAGGGAAAGTTCGGTGTTATGCAGCTTGAGTTTCAGTGGACGCGCGACTGTACGTAAACACTATGAACTGTATACTATTGTTCCTTGTAAACATGCATTTACAGATGACTAGAAGAGGTATGCGTGTTTTATTATCTATGTATCTATCGATATGTGTGTCTGTATATCTATCTTTTTTTCTTATTTATACACACACACACATATACACACCCAAAATATATATATATATATATATATATATATATATATATATGTATATATATATATATATATATATATATATATATATATATATATATATATATATACATATATATATATATATATATATATATATATATATATAAATGTATATATATATATATATATATATATATATATATATATATATATATATATATTATATACATATATATATATATATATATATATATATATATATATATATATATACTTATATCTATCTATCTATCTATCTATCTATCTATCTATATATATATATATATATATATATATATATATATATATATATATATGTATGTATATATATATATATATATATATATATATATATATATATATGTATATATATATATATATATATATATATATATATATATATATATATATATGTATATATATGTATATATATATATATATATATATATATATATATATATATATATATATATATATATATATATGTATATATATATATATATATATATATATATATATATATATGTATATATATATATATATATATATATATATATATATATATATATACACACACACACACTCACACACACATACAATCACACACTAATATGAGTATCTATATGTGTGCGTGTGCGTGTTTGTGTGTGTTTGTGTGCGTGTGTGTGTGTCGGCCATCTTAGCGCACCCAGCCCGCCGCCTCACCCGTACTCCACCATTAATCCTGCTCGTGCTCGTGGACTCTCCCTGCAGATCCCCTTTTTGCGGCCATTACGCAACGGCGTCGCTGGCAGGATGACCCGGCATTCCCTCCAACGAGGAAGTCATGTTCAATAACGAGGGTCAGCGGCGTCACCCTCTTCGCTGATTCTCGATAAAAGTCCACACCACCCCGCACACCCTCACCCTGCACTTAATTTATATCATTAGGTCTCGTACGTTCCTCTACACCCGTGATCTGTGTTGATTGCGACAATGGCTGAAGGGAGGGTGTCCTTGGTGACCGTCGCGCCGCTGTCTTGCTATCCCTACATTGTGTGTGTGTGTGTGTGTGTGTGTGTGTATGTGTGTGTGTGTGTGTCTATGTCTATGTGTGTGTTTCGATAATAAACTTTCTATCACTTAAGAAAGCAGATATTCCTTCCCTAAATTGCGGAAAATTCACTTAATCCATTGACTTAAATAATTTATTTTATTGTAATGCTTTTGAGTTTTCCAGAAAGAATACAAAATAGTTTTTCAAATGATGTGTGACTAATATTACTTACTGATGAACAGATCGTGAATTAATGACATTTGTATACCTCCAATTAGCATCGATACTCTTAAAAACACATCATTTTAATTTATTATTGTACACAAAAGTGAAAGGAATTAGAAACACCTGAGAAGCCATAAACTTTACCACACTAGCCTATAAAACTATAATAAAAAACCCGTATAACAAAAAAAAATGTGTGTGTGTGGGTGTGTGTGTGTGTGCGTATGTATATGTGTGTGTGTATACCAGGTGTGCAAGAGAGATAAGTACACCACAGGTTCCCTCCCCTGGCTAAGGCGTCGCAGGGTTGAGGCAGGATCATACACGCGGCCACTCAACCCTCCACCTTCCACACGCGAGGGAATCATAACCACGCTTTTAAGGGGAATTCCTTCGCTATGTTGCAGGGTGGCGGACACTCCCTGCCGCTTGTACCATTTCCCGTAACCTTCGTCACTAGCGCCCCTGCTGAGTCCCTTTTCCGCGCCTTACACTCACCTGCACACACACACACACACACACACACACACACACACACACACACACACACACACACACACACACACACACACACACACACACACACACACACACACACACACACACACACACACACACACACACCTCCCCTTCTCATGAACATTCACAGTCGAATGATTACTTATTTCATGCTGTATTTTCCTCTCAAGTACCTCTTAAGCTAATGGATATGGCCACCAAACCTTCCGTTCTCCACACCTACAACAATGTTTTACTGGCGTTGTTTTCACTTTGCCGCCGCTGCTCTGGTCCCGCGGCGGCCCATCTTACGACCCCTATAAACCCTCCCCGCGATCCTACCACGGCTCCCCGGCGACAAACTCGAGAATAAAACGTTGCAAAGAAACTCAAACGCGGACAACAGCCACTCCTCTCCTCGTGTGGGAGAAAGGAAGTTCAAGAAGATTCACATATGTTTCACGGGCTGACACCAGTCATACATGTTAACTTGATGGACCGCTCTCTTCCTTGCAGCGACGATGAGAGAGTGATTGGTTGCGCGGGTCATTCACAAGCTCACCAGGGAGGGAGGCGAGGCTGTCAAGTGCTCTGGGGCACGCAAGTGGCCGCGAATGGGTCGTTAGGTTGTTTAGAGCATCCTGGAATGACTCTTGGGCTCGTTTTATCATGCCGTTATGACGACTAGATGAACGATTATCACAGAGGAAAGGACGGTAGCAGCCCCCACCTGCTGCTGCTGCCGCTACTGCTGCTGCTGCTGCTGCTGCTGCTGCTGCTGCTGCTGCTGCTGCTGCTGCTGCTGCTGCTGCTGCTGCTGCTGCTGCTGCTGCTGCTGCTGCTGCTTCTGCTGCTGCTGCTGCTTCGGTGTTCTCAGGCTGTTGAGGTTGATAGGGATTTACTTGTTGTGATCTTTTTATATTATTGCTCATAAACTTGAGGGTTTTTTGTTTTACTACTTGTTAAAAGTATGGTTATGTAAATTCCGTTTTGTATTTTTACATTAAGACTGCTGGCTGTTTTTCTTAACGCTATACCTGACTGATCTTTTATTCATATTGATTTTATTCTACAGCTAACATCGGCTGATTGTTATTGGCGTCACTTCCAGGAACATAATCATTTGTTCTTATTTTCATTATCGTATTCTAATTGATTTTCACTTTGTCTTAAAAACATTATCCACACACCCATAAATATTCATAAATGTAACCATTAAAAATAGAGAAAAAGAGATAATGCACATATAGAGTAAGTAATTATTGTTGCTTCGTTGTGTGTGGCTGGGCCTGGCGTTGCAAGGCTCTTGGGAAGTGTATAAGATTCGTGCAAAAATACCGTAAAAGACTCCAAGGTGTTGAAAGCTTAATTAAAGGAGTTCCTAACAGGCAAAGATCATGTTTTTTTAATCAGAGGGAGGCGAGAATGAAAGGGAAACTGAAGTGGTTGAAGATAGGAAGATGAAAAAGAGAAAAAGCATGTGAGGGAGAAGGAAGGACAAACAAGTTTTTAGAGACCATAATTATAGTTTTAAAATATCATCCCAACATCAAGGTATGAATCAAAAATTATAGAACTTAATAGTATGCTATTTGTGTTTTTAGAGTCTTCATTGCTTTATAATATTTGCTTTGAATGTGTGGATCTTATCTTGGAAGCCCTGTCATACAGCTGACCTTTATATCAATGGAAATACATGTTGTTTTGAAGGTTTAAGAGTCGTGGGTTTTCATTCAAGCTTATTATTCTTTTTGAGACTTAGAAATAGTGCTCTTTAGCATGTGAATTACCATCACGAGGTCCACCTTGGAAGCAACTTATGGAAAGTATTCACGATAATGCGTGTTTGCCGGTTTCCACGATCACGTTTTTTCTTCTGTATGAAATTATACTCGCCCTTCAACGCTGCTTGAAGATCAGCTTATTGCTTACCATTTCCTGATAAAATTGAGTTGATATGTGCTTCTTAACCTTTCTGCAACTGTGATCCCTGCAAGTAACAGAGGCGGGAATCACACTCTAATAACCTATTATCAACTTATATATTGAACGTAAATGTTTTTATTTCATTACGTAAAAAGAAAATATGTTTTGTTGTTCTGATTGTGAAATGTGCTGATATCTAGTTAGATGAGTGTGTTTGTGTGTGTGTGTGTGTGTGTGTGTGTGTGTGTGTGTGTGTGTGTGTGTGTGTGTGTGTGTGTGTGTGTGTGTGTGTGTGTGTGTGTGTGTTTAAGGGGACGGTACTCTAAGGCGTTCGTTGGTTGTGTTTGTTTGTGTTGGTGATGAATGGTGCACACACACCCATCACGTGATACCCGCCTTGAGTGCTGGAGGTGCCGTGATACAACCGTTTGTTTGCTCACCGAGATAAACTTGAGTACATCAAGTTTCATGTTACAACGCCTGTGCCACACCATCAATATTATTAAATCATATACTAAATTTGCGTTTGAACTTGATAACGATTAAAATACATATACAATAAATGTGATGTAGGACTTAAGAGGAAGATGTGACTACTACTTAATGATTTCTGTGTTGAAGATATAGTTGTGAGCCCGCCCAGGCCTTGCGAGGTGTGACCCTTGGAGCGGCGCCTTGGGAGTTGGGGCGGCTGTCGACGGGCGGCGGGCGGGATGAGGGTGAAAAAGTTGGAAGAAAAATTTCATCCAATATGCAATTATCCGCCCTAAAGCAGGAATAAAAGTTGGGCTGTAGGCATGGAAAATGGAAATCTTGGTTACTTTTATCACTAGGGAAGTCTGGCGACGCGGGCTGCTGCTTCTTCCGTCCTTTTCCTCCCACTTCCCCTGTTCCCTCCCTCTCTCCCTCTTTGTCCCCCCGCTTCTCTACCCCAACCCAGCGGTCCTACGCCCACCATGTCCTTCCAGATCTTGCCTCGTCTCCCCCATTCCTTGTCACTCTCCCTTCCCTCCTCCCTCTCTTCCTCCGCCATGTCACTCCGTCTCCCCCATCCCTGTGCTCCTTCCTTCCCTCCCGTCTTCTCTCCCCTGAGCGGGTCGGGCCTTGAGGTCTTATTGTAGCATCGTCTGCCTCCTTCCCGGCCCGGCCTCACAGCAGCTCCCGCTCCATGCGTAATACAATGGACCCAGAGCTCCACCTTCACCCTGGTCCGCGGGAAAGTCCAGTGTGCATGGCAGGACATTCATGGGGTATTGGGGGTGCACAGGAGGCCTCACAGTTACCTGAGGATCCAGTCTAAACCACCACACAAGCTGAGCGAAGGTAATGGTCCAGCTGGTGACGAGGGGAGGAGAAGTTGGTTGTCCTCTAACACGCAGCATGATAGAGGGCCCACGGTGGCCGCTGATTGGCTGAGCGGACCCGGTCTCTCGCCGTAAATTTCTGGCGAACCCCTCCATCCCTCCATCCCTCCACCTCTTCACCCCTTGGTTCCCTCTCCTCCCTCGCCTCCTCCCCTTCAGCCGCAACCCTCCCCTCCTCTCGCCTCCCAGCCCTCCTTTCCTGGCAGCCCCACCGCCCGCCGCTCCTCGCAGCCCGCTCGCCGCCCGCCAGGAAATCAAGGCACAATGATAAGGAGATTGAAGGAACTTTTTGAATAAAAAAGTAGGTAAAGCTGAATAAAATGCGGAGATAAGAGAGAGAAGAAAGGAGGGAATATGCACTCAAATCTATCGCGCTCCAAAGTTACAGCCGCGGGTGAAGCATTTAATGGCCCCTGCCAATGGCCTCTCCGGCTTAGAATAATAAAATATTTATGTGATAAATCAAAACGTTCTTGAGAAGCAATCAGTGGAAGGAATTGGGTACCTTTTTATACATTTTAAGTAGCTTATCAACCACATATATATTTTTTTCACCATGAGTAAACCATTTAATGGAGATGCGTATATAGCAGAAGTTCTCCTGAGGCTGCGTCAGAACAAAGGATCAAGGTTATTTACAGGAGGCAGGAGGGTCGAGTTAGTCAGCAGAGCTCGGTAGCGGCGATATGGATGACAGGGTATTTTCATATATCAAAGAAGGTCGTCTTGTTAGTGTGAGTTACGGCGTCTTCCTGCGTGAGCCCATCGAAGCCTGCCACGCTGCCTCTCTGCCATGTGTGGTGGTAAAGAAAGGTGGTGTGTGCGTGTGTGTTTCTGTCTGTCTGTGTATGTGTGTGTGTGTATGGCTCTCTTTTTATTAATGTGTGCGTGGGTGAAAGAGTGACTGGTGGGTGTACGTGTGAAGGTCACGGTTCTTCATTAGGCTGCTCGTGAATAAAAGCGTTCATACTTTTTAATAATACTTTTAAAAGCTCTCTCGCACACGCACATGCACACACACACACACACACACACACACACACACACACACACACACACACACACACACACACACACACACACACACACACACACACACACACACACACACACACACACACACACACACACACACACACACCCACACATAATGGTGCAGGATCGATCTCCGTCACCCCTTCGTCAAGGTGTGAGGGGTCGGGTACTGTCCTTCGCGGTCTCCCTGTCCACCTCGTCGCATAACGGAATTATCACAACATAAAACCATAATAGGAATTTTTATGGCAGGCGCTCAGGAGTAATTTCGTATAATAAATCATGCCTCGGACAGGTGCTCTAAGGTAATTGGTGAGTTGTTTCGCTAATCCCTGTAGCGGGCACTGACATAAGTCATAGCAAACACAGGAATTATCTTGCTTTCCTCACGCTCGATGTGAAAAGATAATTCTACCCCTTAGTTGCCTCCTCCGATGCCGTTGTAATTTTCCGGCTGTAACTTGCGGAGACAGCGTGTAGTGCGGTCCAGCGGCGAGGTGACGTGCAGGTGGCCTTTCACAGGTGGTGGACTCAATGCGTGAAGATAATGCAGGTGAGCTGGTGCTTAATTTCTTTTTGGTTACAAGGAAAATGAAAGGTGTTAAATTTTGTAGGTAATTTTCACCTATTAGTCGAGTGAAACGTTATTAAAGATATTGTTATGGTCTCATTATCTGCTTCATTATTCATAATTGACTCCATTACTACTGTC
Source organism: Metacarcinus magister (assembly GCA_029783475.1). NCBI lineage: Eukaryota > Metazoa > Arthropoda > Malacostraca > Decapoda > Cancridae > Metacarcinus > Metacarcinus magister. The sequence continues at coordinate 11,692,351 of JAPQNM010000008.1, read as the reverse complement.
TCCCCATTAAAGGAAGTAATGTATAAGGGAATTATCATTATGTGTGTGTGTGTGTGTGTGTGTGTGTGTGTGTGTGTGTGTGTGTGTGTGTGTGTGTGTGTGTGTGTGTGTGTGTGTGCATACTGTCTCCTGTCTCTGTCTTTGGTAAGGGGGGGAGTGGTATCAGAGTCTGTGGAGGTAGAGAACATGTCTTCTTATCGGCTGAACGAGAGGAGGATTCCTACCTTTGATTACACACACCAAATAAGTATAAACACACACACACACACACACACACACACACACACACACACACACACACACACACACACACACACATACACATACATACATACACAGACACACAACGGTCGGTTCTTACCATGTCACACTCATTCCCTTCGTGCTTGACATCTCACCCTCACCCAAATCGTCCCCTAATACCAACAATTTTCTCACTATATGATAAGTACAGTCAAAACGCCACACCCCCGGACCTCAAAGCCGGAAGAGGGCGTGCGAGGGGACAAGGAGGAGGACAAAATTCAAATGCTAGTAGTCACTTTTGCTTTCTATTTACGCGGACTGAGCTGTAGTTCCATGACGTGCTTCCTAGTCCTCAGTTGTTCAAGATTGGGGATAAAAAAAAAAATAACTGCTGATTTAAGAAGCGTCTATAGGTAAGCTGTTTTACGTGTGTGTCTTAAGAGGGGATGATCTGTTTGTGTGTGTGTGTGTGTGTGTGCATGTATGTGTGTGTGTGCGTGAAATGTCTAGGTTTTGTAGAAGATATTACGTTTTGTAAAGTGTTTTAAGCAAGAAAACCTTATGGTATATACTAATGATTTTGGATTTACGGTATACCGCGAGTCTTATGAAATGCAGCTTTAAAGAAATTTGAGAGAGAGAGAGAGAGAGAGAGAGAGAGAGAGAGAGAGAGAGAGAGAGAGAGAGAGAGAGAGAGAGAGAGAGAGAGAGAGAGAGAGAGAGAGAGAGAGAGAGAGAGAGAGAGAGAGAGAGAGAGAGAGAGAGAGAGAGAGAGAGGTTCATTATATCTACGTGCATATATGTATTCAGTGCACAGAATTCTAATGATGTATTTAGAGATATACACTGCTCTTTGTTTTTATATGAATATGTATATCTTAAGGGAAGGGATGGAGGAGTATCTAACTAGGGGGAGGGGGAGATGGGGATATACAGGTTCTCTCTCTCTCTCTCTCTCTCTCTCTCTCTCTCTCTCTCTCTCTCTCTCTCTCTCGCTCTCGCTGGTTGTTGGGGTTGTCGTGTCCGGCTAAGTTACCACCCCTCAGGGACGCCAGTTATTCACAGATTTTATGACAAAAAAGTAAGAAGGAATGTAAAAATGACACTGATGATTTCTAAAGCGGAAAAGTTAGTAGACATTTATTATTGCCGCAGGTGGTGGAAAGTAGTAGTGGGGAGCCAACATTTTGGTGTTTTTATTATTATTATTATTATTATTAATACTATCATTATCATTATTATTATTATTATTATTATTATTATTATCAATTATGATTGTTATTCTGCAATTATTTATCTATATATGACTTAAAAAGATTTAGAATACAAATCTTAGTATTTCGTTTCAAGGGCCTGGGGGGTTAAGCTGGAAACTCCCTGGAACAATATTCCTTCAAAAAACAATAACACGTGTCTTGATTTTCATTAAATCATTCATTGATTTAATTTTCTGGATGGTAAAAAGTAGTATTTATCGTTTTCTTTACTACAGCTTTATACCATTTTGATGTAGGAGATCAAAGAATATTAATTTTTTCGAGACACGCAATGTGACTGGTGACATTTTTTTAAAGATTCATGAAACTGTTGTGTATGAATCAATTTATTTATTTGGTCTACAGTTTGTCACTCTTAGGTTGGTCTGAAATGCTGCCTTGAGAGCACCTTTTCAGATTCCAAGAAAGACTGGGACAGAAAAATCGTGCCTCTAAGATAAATCAAACGGATGGCTGGAAATCTCGCTTGAGGGGATTTACTAAAAGGACGAGGAAAAAAAAAAAGGAGGAAGAGAGAGACGGAGAGGAAAGAAGGAAGGAAGGAAGGAAGAGGGTGACTCAGGACCTTTCGAAAAAATACTGAGAATTTTATTTCCACATGACGCGAGAGAGAGAGAGAGAGAGAGAGAGAGAGAGAGAGAGAGAGAGAGAGAGAGAGAGAGAGAGAGAGAGAGAGAGAGAGAGAGAGAGAGAGAGAGAGAGAGAGAGAGAGAGAGAGAGTGAGAAAAAAGAGAAATCACGGTAATATTTCAGCTGTAGCCCTAATTTGACGTTCAGGTAGAGTTTCTTTGATATCCTGGAGAAGTAAATCAGCGAGCTAGGACTCAGAGTGCCTCGCCAGTCTGGGTTTACTGTGGCACTCTCTCTCATTCACGGGTTTATGTGCTGTTTCCTTAGTTTGTGAGCTCCATTAGAATTTCGCCGCTCTTGCACGGTGAAAATGATGATAAAAAAGAAAGATAATGGTACCCGTGTTTCTCCATTTTTCACTCTTCTCTCTCTCTCTCTCTCTCTCTCTCTCTCTCTCTCTCTCTCTCTCTCTCTCTCTCTCTCTCTCTCTCTCTCTCTCTCTCTCTCTCTCTCTCTCTCTCTCTCTCTCTCTCTCTCTCTCTCTCTCTCTCTCATTTATTGGTTGAAGTTGTTCTGTCTTTTTGATTTTCTTTTTTTTTCTGTGGTAAACATTCACTAATTTACGCTTATGGTATATCAATAACTTATTAGTGGTTATATATTTTCGTTCTTTTTCTCTTTTTCTCTTTAATATTAATTTGAAAAGGAAATTTGTGGGAATAAATCTTCATTCTTTAGAGTCAAAGCATTTGACAGTTGCGTAAGAAAAGCTGTTTTTACATTAACTTAACATTAAAGAAAGAAAAATGGAGAATGATTATAATGATTCTTCGTCTATAATCATGAACAGGAAGTTTGACGTTTTGCAGCAATTTATTTTTCACACAGTATCATATATTTCACTGTAGTATTATAACTATACTTTAATTTGACTGTATTTCTATGATATGTCCCTGTGTATCAAAGTGTGATGATGACTGACCTTGCTGGCAACTTCATTACTCCTTATCTTAGTGTAGTTAAGCCTTGCCTTTATAGCCACTTAAGTAATTATTGGATAGATACAACTAAGTGGTCATAATTACCCTCATGAAACTTACATCACACCTTGTATAAGGCTCTAGCCAGAACTCCGCCTATCGGCAGTTGTTGGAATCAGGCGGCAAGGGTTGGCAGTCCCCGCCGCGCCCCGCCGCCCCGGGCCTCATCTTGCCGCTGGGGATGGGCCTAAGCAGCGCTCACCGCCGTCTGAACTCAAGCAACAATCCATTCCGCATTTGTTCCGTTCTCAAATGTCTGTTGGATGAAAAAAATACTATTAGTTTCTATAATGTATAATTTTAAGTATTAAAGAAAATGGTGAATCAACACCATGCAGTGACCATTTCAATCACACAAAAAAAACAATACAAATTAAGAAACAACACACATCTCTTTGCATTGCCTTCTTCATAGAGTTATAATTGGAAGGACTTGTAGCATTTAGTTTCACAATATCCACCTTGCAGGCTAATGCAGCACGTTTCCTGCCACTGAGTGTTGAGCTACAGTACAGGCGTGGCTAAGAGGCCTAGATTATGTTATGCTTTGTTCCTGCTCCACCTAGTACCTGTGTGAGCCAGTTAGGTGACAGCTGGTGGCCGCTTGTGTAACTATGGGACCTTCAGCCATATTTACATGCTCTTTAGGGCTATAAGAAGCGCTTTCAAGGTCTCATTTTCACCCAAACAGCCCCCATTGCCTTTGGCCACACTTCATACTTCAATCAACATTGTATCTTTATTGTCAGTTACTTTTTTGCTGCAGTATTTTCTCTAATATATTTCACCCAAATGTTCCACGGTCATGTATAAGACGTAGGAGTAGCATTTGCCATATACAAAGTATTTTACAGCGTACAATTTTTACCTGCTTTTCTTTTCTCCCTTCATTTCCTTGTCCCTCGCAGCATATGGTGACCTACAACATCATGCCTCCTAGCACCACCACCACCACCACCACTACTACCACTACCACGCCCGCACATTCACCACCACTTCCCTTTCCTGGCCCGCCGCTCCCCAGAACACCAGTAACGAGGGGGCAGAAGAGATATGACATAAGCGTCCTCAGTATATAACAGGAGCTCATTTGGGTTTGCGGGTGGTGGTGCTAGAGGTGTGTGGAGTGGGCGGTGTGTGGTCAGGAGCGACGTTAGTTCTGAATTACGCGCTTCCCACACACCAACTCCACAATTTTGCCTTCTCCCACCTTGCCTCCTTCCCTCCATCCCTCCATCCCTCCTTCCCTCCCTCTCACGAAGGGCTCCTGAGTAAATATGTGTGAGGGAGAGAGAAAAATTACGCCACAGTTTTGCACATGCATTTTTTCTCCATCTTACGTCCCCTTCATCGTTTTCTGTTGTGCTGAGATGCTAGACTACTTTTATACAAAATCCTGAGGCAGAACATGTGCCTGAATGAACCTAAATTGCTTTCATTATTAGCGGCATGAAGGTTAGCCTCTTGGGACCAATTATCCCGTCTACTACCTCGCTTCGTGTCCAGCTGTGCGACGGTGGGGAACATGGAAACATTACTTTTGCACTGACTCTGATTATAAGTAAGTTGGTGGATGTACTGCGTCGTGTTTGCATGAAGCGTTAGTGGTGAGAGCGAGAGTTCGTTGAGAGCCGCCAGTAGCACACACTTCCTTGGTTCCTCAGGCTCGTTACTCGCCCTTGGAATCCTCCGGCAACGTCTCGAGGTTAGCGGGTCAACACACACGTAAATAATGTTTGTCTGCCTTCGGGTTAGTCTAGATGCAAGTAGCCTCGACGGGAAATTACCCATCAATCCCTTGTTTTATAGACCCAGCCACCCTTCTCCCCTCTGTGTTTTGCCAGCATTCAGACACGCAGCTGTACTCGTCTCGGTCCTACCTGCTATTCACTTACAGTACCATTTTTCCCACTCTTACATATCGATAATCTCACACTTAGTCGCCTTTATTTCGTATTAAACTTTCATTAATGATTATTTAACACCTGTTCACTTCGATATGAATACTTCCTTGCTTTTCCTCAACAATTCTTATACTCTAACACCCATTTTTGTCTCCTTTAGTATCTATCTCTAACTAACTACTACCTTTTGGTTTCCTATATAATTTTTGTAGTGCCACATTATTTTTTTTCTCCCTGATCGTAGTACATCACCTCCACTTACACTCAGGCAGGCTTCCTTCAAACCTTTGCAGACTGTCTTTCACCATCACAGAAAACCCTTTGACACTCTCCGACACATTTGACCTTTTATGCTCTCTCGGATCCCCGGCACCCTTACCAAAGTCTGCAATGCGCTTACAAATGTCAAAACGCGCAAAATAAATCCTGGACACACGTAACTGTCGCTCGTGGCTTCAATCCTTATCAAAGCAAAACGTAAACAAGTGAGGAAGGAGCGTCTGACAGCAAGGGTGGAGAGAGGCAATTCAATAAAAAAAAGTTTCTTAGTTAACTACGACAAGGGAAAGAGATGCCAAGTCGTCATCTCTGGTAATGCAAGCTTTTTCTTAAACTCCATTGCGGACGGAAACTGACCCTACGGTAAATATTCTCTTAGGGTCAAAGTGCCGCGGTGATCTTAGTCTCCTTCATCAAGTCTTCAAGCACATTAAGCCTCAGAAACGTGGGTTGTAATCTCCATGGCATCTGTAATCACCAGACTGGCATCTTGATCGTCTCCTTGGCACTGCACTCTTGGCCTTATGGTCGTTTCTGTGGCTCCTCTCATGGCACTCACTACCCCGCCCCGCCACCTGTGTTTCTGGCCGCCACACTTGGCACTCAGAGTCACTTCTTTGTCTTTAATTATTCGGGATTAAAATGGAGTGTCCTAGAGAGAAAGGAATGACGTAGTTAAGATGAAAGTTATTGTTCATGTGTGTCGTTGGAATGTTCAGATACACTACTGGCTAACTGCTCTTTATATAGGATCAAGTGTAGATAATATGCACAAGAATGATGATAAGAGTGTTACAATATTTTTTCCAAGACCGTTATTAAGACTATTGATGTGGAGTGTTTATTTTTCCTTCTTTCTTCATCCACACAATCTTATAAAGTAAATCTTGACCACGACTGTCACTCCGATAAACTCACACACACGTTCCCTCCCTTCGTACGAGGGAAGGCGTCGTCGGCGGGCGTGACCCTGAGGGAACGTGGGGTCTGGGAGGGTAAATAGACGACCTTTCATTTCCACGGCGCCAGGGCTCCAGGGGGCCACTTCCCATTGGTGCCAACTGCCGCCCCTGTATATTAGAACAAGTGCCACCCAGACCCTGATATTACGGAGTTCTGCTTGTCTCCTTTCGTACGGTTTCTTTTATTTTCTCTCTGTAACTTTTATTTGATTTTTGGTCTTTGTTTATTCGAATAATTTCGTCCAGTGGTTAATACGAAGCTGGTTTATTAAAGGAAATAAAGCTTTCATCTTTCGTTATTGTTTTTTCTTCTTCTTTTTTCTTTACTTCTTTTTGTTTTTCCTTTCAGCCATTACTTTTATTATTTTACATTATAACATTTTCTTATAATCCTGAAACCTTCTAAATAGCCTCATTTGTCTTCCTATTTGATATCCTTTGACTCTTGATCTTGTGACCTTCACCGTATCACAGTTTATTACTCTCTATATCTTGCTTCCAAATTTATATTCTTCCTGTCCAAACTGTCTCATCCTTCCTTCCTCCTGGCGGCACGCCCTCTACCACCCGCCTGAAGTACACGAAGGGGACGCCCCCACACAGCTCCTGAGGCTCCTTGTCTGGAGAGTTACACAGACGCTCTTGTAATCCCGTAAGGTAACATTTAAACAATTCATTAAATCCTTCTATACTGGGCTGGAATTATTGTCCGGGTCTCTTCCCTCGTAAGTCTGTTAAGGCGACGTCTGGCAGCAGCGGAGATAGGCTGTTCTCTTCTGATTCTTGTACACCCGCCAAGCCTTGTCCCTTGTAGATAAAACCTTAAATTAATTTCATTTATCAATGCCGACAATGCCGTCGTATATTCCTTAGAAGGGTCAGGCTGCTGGCGAACAAGTGTGGCCTCCCTGGGTCTCAAGCCACACCCTCTGAATTATTTATCTCTGACATTACAATAACGCATTTATCACTTCCTGCGGCTCCGTACGTGAGGCTCCTGCTTATGTGGTATTAGGGGTAACAAAGGTCGCGCTGGGGGTGGCGCAGGGACGAGCTTTGTTTTTTCATTCTCCATGGTCACTCACCCCCTCCCTGCCACCCCTTCACCCCCTACATCCCAACCCTAGTCTCAGCTCCACGCCTCTCAACCTTACTACCAAAAGCCCAACCCTCGTACAGGTTCCTCCAGTGTCAGCCTCGCATTACAGTGTCCTAAGTTATGGAATGTTCATTATCAATATTTTTTTGTTCATATAAGTACGGTGGAAGAATATTATGTAATGGGCACTTGCACCAGTAGAACCTTGAGTTTGTATAGAACATCAATAATGAGGTTTCCTAAGCGAATTCCAAACCTGCTCCGGGTAATGATAGCGTGTGGGGGATCAGAAATTCGAGTGAGATAAGATTTAAGTAATCAGAGGCCATAAGGGAGCCATATATAAGGTGGGATGTCTCTCATCTGCCGTGGTAATCAAGGCAGTTGATGCTTCGCCGGGGGACAATAAGTGCAAAACCCAAAACTTTAGACAAAGGAAAACTTGTACCCATGTTTTTTTTTTAATATACATTAATTATGTCTCAGTATCTTGTGAACTTTATAAAGTCTCCCTTGAACATTGTCCTTCTCAGAAATTTCAACAAGGAACATAAGTAATATTCATATAAAAGAAAAAAGGCAATAATGATAATGTTAATCTTTTCCTCAGTTTTTTATTTAACTTTCTTGATAAAGCAAGATCCAATCAAAGACTTTCCCTGGCCGCCACTTGTATAGCGAAAAGCGTATAAGGCTGTTCTATACAAACTGAACCACAACGATGTTCTCCCCGCAAGTGTTAAGGCATCAACAAAATGGATTCCTGCTTCTATTGTAAAGGACAAATAGCGACCTTCATTTTGCGTATATAGCACAAGGCTTTATTACCTGAAAAAAAGAAGAAAAGCTACAACTTCCAGTGAACGTCAGTAAATTTAAATGAAAGTGTTGGTCTGTACGTGAAGACAAGGAAATTAGTGTAAGGAATGGAGTCTAGGGAAGGGTATAATGAGGGGAGGGAACATTGTGGGGTAAGGGTGTGGGATATAACCGGGAGGAAGAAGCAGCTTGTAGTGCGAGGCGATTTCGGCAGCACGACTAATAATGAAAAATGACATTAATCAAGCCTCATAAGGAGTAAGTTCGCGTAAAATGAACGGCGCCTCACCTGAACATTATTTTATTTGCAATTACTAAATTATAACGTAACCGCTCGCCTCTACTTTTATGGCATCAAATTATGTGTGTCGGAAGTTGTTTACGAGGAGACTGCTGTAAAAAATGTGGCTGGTTGAACAAATTTTGTTTAGGAATGTGTACAATGGTGGTTGTAAAAAAAGAATTGTATATATATATATATATATATATATATATATATATATATATATATATATATATATATATATATATATATATATATATATATATATATATATATAATAAAAAAAAATAATGATAATGAAGATGATGATAATAATGATATTATTATTACTACTATAATTATTATCATTATTATTATTACTATTATTATCATTATTATCATTATTATCATTATCATCTCCTTGGATATGAAATTACTCAGATAACTTTACTCGCTTTCAAATAACATGTTTTCATTGTGTTGTTTCCCCATTAGAAAATATGTTTTATGATGTTACTTTTTTTTTGCCAAACATCAACAAAATCTTACAACCTCTCTTCTCTTTTATTTTTTTCCTTCTTTTTTGCTTCGTCTTTATTCACATTCGCTGGCAACAAATAGTTAATGTTTCGTATCTTTAACCCTTAAACCGCGGGTGTCCACTATTGTGGACACCCGGTGCGTGGGCTCCAAGTGCGGGTGTCCACAATAGTGGACAGGGCATTTTTTGAATTAACGCGCCGTCCAATTTGATTAGTTTGTCCTCAAGTCCAGTAAACATGTTGTTTTCTTTCAAACAATACCAACCGACGCTCCCTAGGCCTACCAGTTGCTGCATTCTAGCGAGGATGCTTGTCCATTGCTAAGTTTAGCAAGTAATGCTAACCACTGATTTTTACAATAAAACGAAAATTGAGCTTTTTATGGGTGTGTTTCACATAAACGGTATAAAAATGATACTTTTTATTGCTAACTAATAGGAAAGAAATCCAGTAGGGGTGGATATCTGTCTATAATGTGTTTTCACAGTTCCTACTTTAGAATTCCGTACTCGTTCTAATAATGCTCATATAGCGTTCAAATTAACGTCAAACGACAGCTAAGGGTATGGACTTTACAATGATACTTTTTTTCAGTAACGTGAGTTTAATAGGAGAGAAGCTACAGGAGGTTGAAGTGAGGTATGTTTTTGCGTGAATATGCCCGCGTGGGAGGCCAGGCACGCCAAAACATCCCCGCGGTTTAAGGGTTAAATGCAACAAAGTCAAAACATAAAGTAGGTTATTTATTACTTTTTAAAACTTTTTTAGCTATAATAAAACTACGTACTCTGTTATTCTGGCACCTCATTAAAAGAATATTTGAATTACCTTTATAATGTATTGTACATTTATTACGTTTTGTTTATGACTTGGTTCCTGCACTTGTCCTCTCTTCAGTGCCAGTCATTGAATGTATCTCATGCATTTCTAATGTTGGTAGTACATCAGGAATGCTGCTTATATGTAAAGATAATATTATGTAAACATTTAGTTATAAACTGACATAATTTGTTCATATAAACTGATAATTTTACATAATTTGTGCATACTTTTCTATTATTTCTTCCGCCAACCTCGTACGTTTCTTTTTCTATTCCTCGATTATCTGCAGCTCATTACGTTATGTTTTCATGTAGTTGTTGGCAGACGGAAGGTTAGACTGACGGCTTCAGGGGATTCATTATACGACTTTGGACTAACGTGTAAGTGGCTGTGACTTGAATTGTTCATTTCATGTCTTTATTTACGAGATCGTCTTCCTCTCCGCCGAGTACCTCTAAAAAACGTTCCTTGGTCTTCTGAGCGGCTGTAAATGCCATTTGCATGTTTATTCTTTTATTACTTTCTTTATCATATGTTTACTCACTATTTATCATGTGAGACATATGTTCTCATGTATATATATATATATATATATATATATATATATATATATATATATATATATATATATATATATATGTATGTATGTGTGTTCGTGTGTACGTGCGTGTGTTAGTGAGTGCGTGAGTGCGTATGTGCTATATATGTGTCCGTGTGCTCCTCTTATACTCTCCTCCGTCACCCCCAAACCCAGGGTTGCGGGGACTGGAGTTCCTTGGGCTGCTGTTATGCGTGAAGCAAGGGGGCAGGTGGGGAGGGGGGTTCTGAAGGGAAATTGATCATCATTCCAAGAGATTGACATTTAAGGTCTCCCGGGAGGCACTTGGGCTGCCGGTATGCATGGAGTTCTTACTACATGGAAATGGGCTCGGGCTTCTGGCTGCCGGCGGCCTTCCCCTGCCCTGTTCTTTATGACTTTTTGAACGCCCTTGAATTGGAAGCGACCAGCCCGCCTTCTCCATTCTTTCTTCGGGAATAGTCGCCGTAAATTTTGAGTGGACGCGTTTAATAAAGTGATATACAACGCCGACGTTTGCGTAGTGGTCCGTGTGAGGAAGGGAGGCGGTCGTAATAGGATGGTAGAGAGAGTTCCCCTTTTCTTCCGTCTTTGTCAAGGTGTTCCTCCACCTCTAACTCAAGGCTCGCCGGTCCCCATCGAGGGAGAGGGTCAGGGAGACGCGAGGGCAAAACGGGGAGAATAACGCTGTTCTCGGCGTCGATAAAACCGGGTTACGATAAAAAATATATATATATGATTCATAATTTTGGTGTAGAGAGGCCACCAGACATCCGTTTTTTTTTTTCCACCGTCTGTGCAGGCCCGCGGGAGTGTGGGAAGGAGGGGACGTCGAACAGCTGGCCTGGTGGTTGGGGGAGCAGCTGGCAGGTTGGCAGGTAGGCAGGGGGTAGGCGTTTCCCGGCGAGGTTGTGCTGTCGTGGGCGAGGGACGAAGAGGAGGTTTTTCTACGTCGATATTTGCATAAACATGAAGAAGTTAACATGAAATACTGTATTATGATGACGCCCTGTTGTATGTTGTGTGCCAAAAGCTGTACTTTGGTTACGTCGGGGTACAAAATCCAGGAGTTGACTCTGATGTTATGTACGCCGTCACCCCTTCCTCTCAGAACGGAGGAAAAAAAATGTGGTGACGAAGTAAAAGAATATCCCGCCTAAGTCTAAGGTTATTGCTGACGTTTTTCACACCTAAAGCGAGTTGGCTAATGGAACGACCTCCGGGGCTGCGCTTCGTCCAAAATTACTGCTCCTCATCGTTTTCCCAATTCCCATTCTCCCTCATTTTCTCTTTCTTTTCATTCACATATCCATTTACAACCTCATCCATCTTGTTTCTGTTTCTTATATATACATTTCGCTGCTCTTTCACTCTTCATATATAAAGTTCTTTTATTCGTGATATATAAATTTCCTTCACGGTTCAATGTCCAGCCATTCCCTTGTTCAACTCCATATCAGCCTCTTGCACCTTCAGAATCACTGCCAGACTCAGAGGTTGAGTCGCCGCCCCTGAGAAAGCTATGATCATGTTAGTGACATTTTTTTCTTGCTGCCCAGACCTGCCCTCGCGCTAATGGTCGGCCCGTCGACGAGTATCTAATTTAGTTTGTATTTTAAAGGTGGCGGACGCATTAACTAGCCTTTGAGGGGATGCTGGCGACAGAAAGCTGTTTGTATTATGTTTTTTATACCCCTTTCCCTCCCTAGCGGCAGTTCACATGTATACCTGTGTGAAAAGGTCCTGTTGTAATATATGTTTCCTCTGTGTTTTGCTGTGAAGCGTGAGCATTAGCAAGTGTCATTATCTAAACGGGAAACGGCATTCAGTTTGGTATTGAAGAAAGAATGTAGAAATTTTGTGTTGATTTTGTATAGCGAAAACTGATAAAGCTTTAGATTTAGTGAAGATGTTCCTGTCATTGTGAAAAATAAGAAATGCCACACTCGCGTCAACCATAATTTTCCGGGACCTTCCCTTCCCTTGCCAGCCTCCCGCTACTCCCCTGATCTATATCTTAATCTGAAAACTTTGAACTTTAGCGGACAAAATGAAGCAACTTGTTCGCAGGCTTCAGAACCGAGACCGAGCAGTTTTTCGCTATTACGCAATCCGTCACACACTACACGCATCTCCTCCGCAGCCATGGAATGTAAATGACTCTGCCATCATCCCATCCTTCACATTTTTTCTTTCATTGTTCTTCGTCCTTACATTTACCCATGTTATTTATTTCCACAACTCTCCAATTATCAGTTTTTGCTGTTTTGTAATTCTGTAACACTTTATATATACTTGAAAACTAGAATATGTAACAGATGATACAGTTTAACGTTAATTATACTTGATGTTTATTTGTAGCTCTCCCAGATCCACCTTATTCACCTTAAACTCCCCTTCACCCTTGATCCCCTTTCTTTTACACTCATTTTTCCTGTCCCTCTCATCCTATGTATATTTCTCTCTCATCTTCTGCACTCCACCTCCCCTGTCAAGTATCTTTCAAGGACACAACTTGCATCTCTCCTCACACGCCCTTTGGAGCTGACGTGGCGGGCAGAGGCCATACAAGAGGTGTTTGGTTACTAGGGAGTGGTCAGTTCGTTTGTGACATCCTTACGAGAGAGAGAGAGAGAGAGAGAGAGAGAGAGAGAGAGAGAGAGAGAGAGAGAGAGAGAGAGAGAGAGAGAGAGAGAGAGAGAGAGAGAGAGAGAGAGAGAGAGAGAGAGAGAGAGAGAGAGAGAGAGAGAGAGAGAGAATCCTTTTGCGTATGCACTCCTAGTACCTGGAATGTAAATGTACTTTCTCTTTAGGGTGCTGTGTATTTGCCTCCCGTCCCTTCCTTCCTTACTTGGGCATACATATTTCCCTTATTTCTTTCATTTTCACTTTCTTTCACGTCTAACCAAAGCGAGAACCGAAGGGAATAAAGGCACCGCCCCTCACATGCTCCTTCTATAGCAGCCACCCGCGCCGCACACACGCCATCCCTCCTTCCTACATATGAATCCCCTGAGCTTCACGCAAAGAGCCATCATGGTTCTTACGCCGGCGCCTCTACCTCTCCTTATCAAAGTATCGGGAAATATTTTACAGTGTGCCTTGGGCCTTTGCTTACTGATTAACCTGAGAGAGGGAGACCACAACTATCTGCCTGCCTGTCTAGCTGATGCCTCTGCTGGTGTGTGTAGTTGTCGCTCTCAAGTCAGTCCAAGAGGTTATCAGGCCCTGGTATGCTGGGTCCGGTGTCTGGTGTCTCTGCTCCCTCCCTCCATCCTTCAGTCCTACTCCTCATCCTTTTTATTTGTTTTTATAGTCCATCGTTTAATGTACAAATGTTTGTTTATTATTATTAGTTCTTCTTCGTCTTGTTTTTTTAAATATTTTGTATCACTCTTTGAAGTCTCCTGTATAAGCTATTTTCATATATATTTTAACGACTATTACTTGTTTTTTCGTTGTCTTTAATATTTTATCTTAAATATTGATTACTTAAATAATAAACAAGTTTTTTTTTTTATCAAGGCTGATAGTTTTTGCTTCATTATGTTTAGTATTTAATTGGCCATTAACTGTTAGGTTCTGTTTATGTTTATATGCTGTGAGAGGGTTAACATTTACGTTTTTTATACAAGTTAATTATAATAGATAATCCATAAAGTAATTGCACACCCGTAAAACGAATCTACTTCTCATTGAAATTGATCACAATGATACAATATTTCTAAACGTATGAGCATCGCATTTCCTCCGATATAGAATGGTGAGTTGAATTGATAATAAGAAAAAAGGAAAGGAAGGTAGAAAAAAATCCTTTCAGAAACAACTATCAGATCAAATTTGTAACCGAGTACATGAAGTTGGAGATTAATGGGGTCGATAGGTGAGGTAATGGGGAGCAGGTCACAGAGGGAGTGGACGAAGCCTGAACGACGGCTAAGTATGGAGTAAGGATGACGACCCGCGGGAGGGAGACAAGATCAAGTGATATTAAGGCGGAAGGAAAGTCTCGCTGGTCAGTAAATGGTCGGGGAATGTGACCGGTGTCCTGCTGATTTCCATTCATTTTAGAAAGTTAATCGCCCACAGGAAGCTTCCCCTGAATATTTGGTAAAATACTCAATGGTGTGTGTGAGATAATTTTTTTTCATCCTTCCCTGCTACAGAAAACATGGCGATTGTATTGTAAGGAAAGGGAGGGAAGATTCTGTAGTTCTGTACAGTGTCAAGCAAGCAGCAGCCCAGTGACGACCACCATTATGTTGCAGACTCTCCCACTCGATGTTCTGCCGAATTTTACGTCCAGAATAAGTGTCTGAATCTCGATATCAACCAACTTTGCAACGTCAGTTATTAAATGAGGTCGAGCATACCATCTGGGACATTATTTATTATTATCATTATTTCTCACTAGTTAGGAGAGTCATGTATAAGTGTCAGGTAAGGCCACAACTGATGCGTCTTTGTTGCGCTGCTCCTCTACAACCATCCGTGTGTCCGCCATGAGTGAGGCAGCAGGGGAATAATAGCAAGGTGCACGTCGTTGCCTGATATAAATAAGAAGTAATCAGACAGTATATAGAACACAAAACACAACCTTGTTCTAGTTCCCGCCGCGGTGCACCCGATGAGCCGCGATCAATAATTCACGGAAGTGACTTGCAATCATTGGAAATTAAAGCTTTAAATTTGGGAGTTTCCTGCTGTGCCCTGCAGGTGGTGGTAGTGATGGCGAGGGTGGTTGTGGTGGTGGTTGTGTTTGGTGGTGGTGGTAGTGGTGGTGGTGGTGGTGGTGGATGCCGTACCCGCTACCCGCCGGCCAGACACGCCCGTCCCCCCTTTCCCCCCTCCCTCCCAAGGTTACACCCCGCACATATCTCACGGGAAGGGATGCCGTATGCGTGCATTTAGATTCCAGATTGAGCAGCTCATTCCCTGTTATTACCCAGAAGTCAGCATCGGGCTCGAGCTGGAGGAAAGACTAGGGAGAGACAGAGGGAATTGCAGGGAGGGGATAAGGAAGGAGGAAGGAGGGGGCTAAGGAACTCTCATTTCGTACTATATGTGAGAAGATCCAAATTTTGCCTCCTGGACGTGGGGTGAAGATGAGAGGGAGAGAAGTTTTTTCCCCTTCGTAATGCTGTTCGTTTTCGGAGGATCAGGGGAGAGCACGCGTCACAGAGAGAGGCTCAGAGGGAAAATGAAGCCAAGATTGTGGTCCCTGCGAGGAGGCATTAGGAAGCAGCCAGATTTGTGGACGGGTGTGGTTAGACTGAGCGAGGACGTGTTACATAGAGGGTAGGATGGAGAGATTCACCACATGACCGTCACTTTAGCTTGGTATTCATGAGCTGCTGTGCCCACTTCCACCTCGCCTCTCCTTCATCCTTCTCCTCTCTTTTTTGCCTCCTCTTTTATCTTCCTTGTCCTTTTCCTCCGCCTCCACCTTCTTCGTGGTCGTCGAGGATAATGCGATAAAGCTTAAGGATTTGTTTGGGAGGCAACTCGCTGCTCCTGACGGTCAATACCTGAAGGTGGCCCCGAGAACACACTCACCCCCCTTTCCCTCCCTCCTCCTACTCCTTCTCCTCCTCCTCCTCCTCCTCCTCCTCCTCCTCCTCCTCCTCCTCCTCCTCCTCCTCCTCCTCTTCTTCTTCCTTCATCTCGTCTCGTTTTTTTTAGTCTCGTCTCCTCTCCTCTTCTCTCCTTCTTTCCTCGTTCCTCTTCTCTTCTGCTTAACCCTTCTTCTCCTCTCCTGTCCCTTCCTTCCTTTTATTTTAATTTCGTTTCTCCTCTTCTCCTGTCTTTTATTTCCCATCCTGACAATTCTTCATCCTTTTCTCTTCTTCTTCTTCTTCTTGTTCTTCTTCTTTTTCTTCTTCTTCTTCTTCTTCTTCTTCTTTTCTTCTCCTTCGTCTTTTCTTATTTTACCCCAATTTTTTTTTCTTTCTGCTTTCTTCTCCTACCCTTACTCTTTTCTCACCGCCACTACCTCCTCCTCCTTCTCCTTCTCCTCCTCCTCCTCCTCCTTCTCCTTCTCCTCCTCCTCCTCCTCCTCCTCCTCCTGCTGTTTGTGGTATCGCGCTTCTAGGAAAATAAGTTTGGTGAGAGTATATTTTACGCGGGATGAAAAAAAAAAGGTAATACGTGCAAGAATATGAGCAGCGGATGGAAGCGGTGCAGTTATCAGCCATTACCACGTATCATATATTGCAATTCGTTGATCCATCCACTTATTTTGTGTAAATAGGACATGATGAAAAAATATTTTACGCAGGAATCGCTTGTGGTGAAATAAATCTACGGAATAGTGTTGCCTATTTTCATTATCAGTGGGTTGTCGGTCCCGCGGATACATTCTCTTCAGTAAGTGTTATAGTTGGCTACTCCGGACGCGTCAAAAATTTTAACATATTGCGAATTTCACTGCATCGATAGTAATTTTAAGTAATTTTTTCCTCTGAATTTCCATGCGCTTCCTCCTGCCTCCCGACCTCGCATCCTCTTGGCCCTGACCCCCAGATAGTGGTTCGCTCATTAGGAGAGTAACAAGAGTCCTCCGCTGCGTGTCTGGTGGCTGCTTGTTACACGTCCATTACCAGCGCCGCTCCCATCTGCTCTAGCCAGCACCCCAGTGTGAATAATGCAAGGAGCGCAGCGTGGCGTGGGTGGTAGAAGAGGATGGCGGGCTGAGAATTGTTGAAGGGAGAGAGATGCGGGCGGAAGAGGTAGCTAAGAAAATGGCGCCACTATGTATGAGTGAGGGAAGGGAAAGGAAACTGTACTCTAAGGCAGGAAAAATTATCATGGGTGTGTTAATGATGACAGATAGGAAAGTGTTGATGCGGGAAACTAAGGGTATTTAGATAGGTAAGTTTACGAAGGCGGAAAATGATTGTTTGATTATAAACTTACCAGCGACAAATAAAGTAAAGCCGGTTAGTAAATACTGCAAGGTTGGAGATAAGAACGTGAGCATGAGTGGAAGCAGAGATAAAAGAGGATTAATGAGGATATAAAGATAATGTAAAAGACAGGTGAAGAGAACCAGATATGAGCCAGGGACGTATAAGTGTAGCCTTTGATTCTCTGATGCTTAAAAGTTAGGTAGTCTTTAACTGGGAAGTAAATGGAAACCTAAATATTAGAGTTAAAATTGAGCACGTAGGAAGACTTGTGTATTTAGTGAACATTAAGGTTTTCATATAAATCAATGTGAAATTTCTTGGGATGTTCAGAGTCATTGAATGTTTTTTTTTGTACTAAGGGTGGAAGGAGGGAAGAAACAAAACAAACCAACTAAGAGAAGGAAAATTACGCAGATAGTGATATAAATATACAACTAATACTTCCATGTCAAACAGGTAAATATAACGTGCATAACCTGACATACATACTGAACAGGAACCAAATGAAAAACTATTGGCGGGTCAGGTTCAGGGAGACGCCAACCTCTCCCATCCAAGACACTCAAATCCAATACACACACACACACACCCATATCAAACACAACTGCAGGGAGAGGAAGAGGGTCTGAAGCAACGACCCCATAAAATTCATGACACAACAACCAGACCACCACCACAACACTACCCACACCAGCCACCCCACACGCACCCACCCATCCACTCCACCTCGAAGCCACTTACCACGCAGACCCACACTAACAATAACACTCGAGTAGGTATGCAAGAGGCGCTTAGGGGGTACTCAGAGGGACGCGGGGTATTAAGGGGGTTCTGAAGGGTGGAGGGAAGGGATTCTAAGGGTACGTATGGTACTGTCGAACACCTTAACGGGGTTGCTGTGCTGTGGATGCTAATGGGACTTAAAGTGATTCTGAGCAGGCTAGGATGAAGGATGAATGTGACAGGTCAGTGGTGGGCGGGGCACTGTTGGCAGGTGTGAGGACGTGCAAGTGTGTATGTGTGTGTGTGTGTGTGTGTGTGTGTGTGTGTGTGTGTGTGTGTGTGTGTGTGTGTGTGTGTGCGTGTGCGTGTGTGTGCAGGCATGAGATACGATTTGAGAGACAGACAAATATGGACACAAACATGGAAGGAGATAACCGAGCGGCCATGTAATGACAGGCTAAGCCACAAAATCGAAGAAAGAAAATAATATGTACTAGAATAATCATAATATTTCATTGATATATATTTTATTATTTTTATAAAGTTCATTTCCCTCAATATTCCACCTGCTCTTAGCTGCATTCCCTCACACACTGCCTGCCATCCACCCTTCTTTGCTTTCCATCACCTCGCCTTCTCCATTCAACCTTCAAAGAGGATCAGCAGCGGCAAGAGCCTCATTCACTTAGTTAGTCAGCCCTTCAGCCTTTCTTCCTGACCGCATTTCACGTGCCTCTTCAGGTCTCCCTCGCTGCCATGTGTCATCCCTTTGGTAGCGTTCTCATCATGCAAAACCAAGGGAGTCACAAGAGTTTTAGGTCATAATGTTTTTGGTATTTGTTTTGATGCGCCAGTAAAGTGAGCATAGGCGGTGTACATTATGTTACGCTCGTTAAGTATATGCTGGCTGTAATGGCCTCTCCTAAATGTGATGTGTTCTTTGGTGTATGTTAATGAACGTGAAAGTCTTTGATCTGCGTCTCTAAATAGTTGGGTGTGTTGCTAGTCATGGTGGTACATACATATGAGCACACACACACTTACATACACACACATAGACACATGCACGTACATACACAAAGGTATTTATTACCATCTGGATAGTTTCATATACTGGGGACACACTTTTTTTGTATACTTTGACACAATTGCGCTTCTACAAAGAAAACAAAAGAAGGTAATTGATGAGATGCTTCAGGTTTAATATTCATCTTTGTTATCTTCTTTTTATAATGAATGTACCTGTTTCATCATCATTCATTATATACTTTATTTAGTGGCTGCTATTTTCAGGAATTCGTGTTTGAAGAAAAAAATTAATATACCATTATAATTATCTTTACCTTATTGTGTTTTGTCACGTCACAGGGTAAGCAAATATATTTCTAGGACATCTGGGTGTGTTCAATGTATCTGTGGACTCTCATATTAAAGGAGATGAAGGGCAGTTTAAGAAAAATTCAGTTTACTCATAAAAAGAAAATATTGCTAAGACCCTTTCCACCTGGTTATAATAAAAGGAGTCGGTGAGAATCCTCTGCCATCCTGTTCCATCCCGTCATGATGGAATGGGTGTAGGAAAAATGAAAAGGTGGAGGGAAAACCACACACAATTGTCATTACTTGTTGTTGACGAGATGGTGTGTGTGTGTGTGTGTGTGTGTGTGTCTGTGTGTGATGAGGATGCTGGCGCTCCCACACACTCTTAGGTCGATCTTTCCTCTTGGTGGAACGACAACGACGACCGTATGGAGGCCTGGCATGTAACACTGTATTACATTGGTCCTGTAAGAGGCATTCCCCGGTGCGTGCGTGTGCTTGGGTGGCGTGTGAACGATGGAGAGACACGCAACTACCTCCTTCTTCTCGTTCTCCGTGTGTGTTTGTGTGTGTGTGTGTGTGTGTGTGTGTGTGTGTGTGTGTGTGTGTGTGTGTGTGTGTGTGTGTGTGTGTGTGTGTGTCGTGATCTCAGGCTTTATGGCGGCTTTACGACCCATTAGCTTGAGGCGAATGATCAATGTGTTATTCAGGTCGTAGACACATTGTTCTTCC
>JAPQNM010000008.1:11637269-11669769 GCA_029783475.1 Metacarcinus magister | reverse complement strand
GAGGAAGAAAAAATAGAGAAAAACAGATACAAAGCGCAAATACAAGAGGGAAGTGAAAGGAGGAGGTGAGATAGAGAGGGGAACAGAGGACCCCATGTTGACTCCAGCTCTACCAGGCCATGTGCTAGAGACCCTAGTGCTTCCTGCTCCCATACCGGGCCAGGCTATTAGTCCAGCTAATGATGATGGTGCATTCAGCCTCCGCAGCCAGGCTCATTAGTGTTATTGATGTGCGACACGGTTCCCTCTTCCCTGCCTTCATAGCCCCTTGCCTCTGCCCCTGCCTCTTACCCCTGCCTCTTCCCCCTGCTTCTTCCTCTGCCTCCCACGCCCCTATTCACAGGGTCCTCGCGCTTCCCCGCTGTTATGCTCTCTGTAGTGACGGTTCAGACAACAGCAGTAGTGTTAGAATGTATGTATGTCATGGACGGCTGTCGAATCAATGGCAGGAGAAATTGCAGTGTAGGTTGACCTCCCTAAATTCTACGTTCGTTAAAGGGAATTATATACAGACGGTGTTTTATGTTGTAGGTAATTCACTGTATTCCCGCCATTTTTGATTAGGGTACACTGGCTTAGTAGGAAAAAAAAACTGGTTGATGTTTCTTAATTTTGTGGTTCGAAACAACATTATTTATCGAGTGTTTGTTTTTTTGTAGGGAGGGAGAGAGAGAGAGAGAGAGAGAGAGAGAGAGAGAGAGAGAGAGAGAGAGAGAGAGAGAGAGAGAGAGAGAGAGAGAGAGAGAGAGAGAGAGAGAGAGAGAGAGAGAGAGAGAGAGAGAGAGAGAGAGAGTACAGAAGGGTGTGTCTGGGTGGTCCTGCTTGAGGTGGTGCACGTAAGATATATTTTAGGGGGAAATCATTAGTTATTTTGGAAGAATAAAAATGCATATGTATGATGGTAAAAAAAAATTCAGGTGTGGCACAAATGGGAGTCCGCCGAAGGTAACCAATGTACTCAGTGTTTACTAATCATGTAACGTAACAGGATAGGTAAAGTTACTGATTTTATTTACATTATCGCCTCAGGATACTTCGTCTTGATACTAATATTTGATTTTTCCGCTTTTATCCCCGCGCTAAAGGTAGAACAGCAAAAGAAGTCTTCTCGACCCCATAATATCGGCTTTTGACATCATATCGAGTGTTGCCATAAGATGCTCGTTGCTAAGCCTCCGTGTCTACCAGTCCTCGCTACACTCTCTGAAAGAATAACTATAATCAGCGTGGTAGCAGGAGAGATTTACTTTATATTGACCTTTGAGTGCAGGAGATATTTATCGCCACGTAATATCCTCCTCGCCACGATGGATGGGAGCCGCCCCCAACACTGCCTGGCTAGCTGGCGGCGGCCGCGTCCTCTGAATAATTCGTCGAAGAGTAACAAGCGCTGGGTTTAGGCGGATGTGGTATTAGTATTCATGGCGTGTAGTTCTTCCGGCTGGTATAAGAGGCAGCAATATGGCCGACATGTATAACACAGCGCCCTTAATTTTACCTCGGGTGTCGCCTAACTGTGTGTATGCAGCAAGCCGCCGCCATCACGGTAAACAGAGCGACCCCTCTACTCCAAACCCAGCCAGATGTTCCGCTGCCTCCCGCCCCCGTCTCCTGGGTGAGCGGAGAACCCTTGCCCCTTCCCCGGCCCTCTCTCCACCCCGGCCTCCCATTCCCCGCAGGCCTCAGCTGAACACACACAAGGGGGAAGCTTAAGCGTGGGGTTTGGAATAACGTGGGGCTCCGGGTATTGTTCATTAAGTTCATCCAATTAGCAATGTTGCGACGCCGGCGAGAGCATTCTGGGTCCTCGCAGCAGCTGGGTCCGCGCCTCCTCATGCCGTCCTGATGAAGCTCCGCTGAATTATGATGGTTATGCTGCATGCAAAGACGCGACGCGCCCGGCGAGCAAACATGGCTAAAGGAAGGTGTGTGTGTGTGTGTGTGTGTGTGTGTGTGTGTGTGTGTGTGTGTGTGTGTGTGTGTGTGTGTGTGTGTGTGTGTGTGTGTGTGTGTGTGTGTTTTGTCATATCCTTTCAGTTTTCAAATTTCAACCACACAAGTAAAATATATTGGTACTATGTATGATTTATATTTCGAAATGTGTAGTACCAAATTGTGTGCACAGTATGGCTTATCCTTATCCTGGACATTTTAGTGCAAACATCAGAATCTACTTAGGAAGAGGAAGGAAAAAACTGTTTTCTCCCTCCACCTAATGTAGTTTTACCCTCTCGTGGGCAAAATTAAATAAATGCGAAACAAAGTTAGAGCAATGAAGAGGCGGTGTGTGCGTGTGAGGGCTTGTGTGTGTGTGTGTGTGTGTGTGTGTGTGTGTGTGTGTGTGTGTGTGTGTGTGTGTGTGTGTGTGTGCGTGTGCGTGCGTGCTGGTGGTAAGTGGCATTCCTTCTTTAATTTGCGTTTCGTTGCGTTGGGAGGGGAGGTATGTTAGCTGAACTGCCTCAACATTTTCCTTCATTATAGCCTCTCACACACCTTCGTAGATTCTTACAACATTATGCTTAATTTTCTTCATAATGGCTGTTTAGTTATGTTTGCATACGTGTGTACGATCACAGATATACTTATTTTTTCTTTGATAATATTTGATGGATGTTTTATATTATTGTTTTAATTTAAAGTGTTTTGAAGAAAAAAAACTATAATACCTGAAAGAGTAATAAACTCGTTTGTATATATTTCAGTGTTATTGTTGATTGTGGTATTTAATTTGAACTCATTTGTAAATGCAATATTATATACCTTTATCTATCTGCTTATTAATTTATTTATTATTCATTTGTTACAAACTCTTCCTACATTGCATGAAGATGAACGCCCTTATGCTCCCACTTTTTTTCTTCATCTCTATTTATCACCTTGTTTATGTTACTGTAAAATATCCTTTATCCGACACCTCTACTCGCCCGGATAAACTCTCCAAGGAGGCCGGCCACCCATCCTTCCCCAGACAGGTTTAGCATGGCAGATTATCACAGGGAATATATGTAGCACGTATCTCACTGCCTACCTGTCAGACGCTTCCCTATAAAGCAACAGTATTAATGGTTTTCCGCTGCCCCGGCATGGACTTGGGAACACACCACCTTCCCCTCCGTTCAGAAGCCCACGATATCTTCAAAGCTCACCAAAAGCAATGTAATCTTAAACCCAAGTAAATATTGCATTTGTACTGAAAAACGCAAGTAAACACATACTTTTCATACGTCACTTATACCTGGATTGGTTTAAATATCGTCATAATGCTAGAACAATTACTTGAGAATAGATGCCAACTGACTGAAACCCTCTCTTCATTTCTTCCTAAGTATAAAGCAAAAGTTTTTAAAGAATCATTTTTATTGTGCAGCTTCTTATCTTCGTCTTTATCAGCATCAGAATCAAGTCTCGTAATTTTGATGCTTTGGTGCTTTATCAGGTGTCCTTGTGTGTACCTGCGTCAGGTGAAGGCAGGGGGATGGGGGGCGTGGAGGAGGTGAGAGACACAAAGGTCAAGTGAACAAGAGAAGGACATTAGTAGCCAGAGGAGAGAGTCAAGTGAGGAAGGATGTTCTGATGAGGAGAGGGAAGTGAGGTGAAGAGTGCTGGGAACAGGTAAAGAGGATGTGCTTGTGTTTGGAAGGGAGGTTATAGTTATAATGAAGAGAATATAGTAAAAGGAAGGAAATATCAGGGGGAAGATGGCAGGTTAAGGATTAGCACAGCATGGGTACGTAAGGTGGTAGGTGAGCTCGGCAGATTATAATAGAAACTAATAAGATTTTTATCACAACTTTCTGGAAAATATTTCAACCAAGCACCAAATCAATGAATTTATAGTTGAAGACAGGTTGTGTATTTCAAAAATTAAATCATAAATGGCTTCCTGTTTTTCAAGTTTACGGAAATCAGGGGAAGTAAAAAATTATGTTTAAAGAAAGGTTTTAGCAGATAATGAAATATAATGTGTTTTGTGCAATGTTTATGGAGAAGAAAATGTACAGAAATTATAGGTTTGCATAAAAAAATGTTTCCTTCTGCTTAATACTTTATAAAGAGAGAGAGAGAGAGAGAGAGAGAGAGAGAGAGAGAGAGAGAGAGAGAGAGAGAGAGAGAGAGAGAGAGAGAGAGAGAGAGAGAGAGAGAGAGAGAGAGAGAGAGAGAGAGAGAGAGAGAGAGAGAGAGAGAGAGAGAGAGAGAGAGAGAGAGAGAGAGAGCCTTGATACTGGGTTAGAAGGTGCTACATTCCACAAAACAATACATCGTTACCTTTTCACAAGCAAAAAATAAAAAAAAATGCTGCGTTGGTGTTCTTACTTCATGTGTTTATGTTATTACTTAAACTCCGTGAGAAACAGATAAGAAAATTAGTATGGCTCATAAACGACAGACTTTAATGCATGAATATTGTCACTAGGCCAGGGAGGGAGAGTGAGGAACAGGTGAGAACAGGAAGAGAGGTTGTACTTCTGATGTGAAGGTTATGTGGCTCCGTGCATTATGTTGTGGACGTAATTTTAACCTTATTTTCCTGGCAATTCCAGCTTAATCTGCGTGACAAGTTACTTACTGAGGATTTGAGCAAGATTTTTTATTATCATGCATGTCTGTTAGTCCCCAATTTACCTGAATATCTCCTTTTTTTATCACTGGTTTGCAAAAATAAGAACATAATCCCAAATTAAGCTGAATTTCCCCTTTCTTTTCCCTGTTGTACGAAAACCTTATAATAACTGGAAACTTTTTTGTTTTCTTTTCTATAAATCCTAGAAGCTCGATGTTCTATTTCTTTTCAATGATACCTATGTCAATATAAGCTTGTGTTATGCTATCTAGTTATCAAGATATCTTTGATGATTTTCTCTCTCTCTCTCTCTCTCTCTCTCTCTCTCTCTCTCTCTCTCTCTCTCTCTCTCTCTCTCTCTCTCTCTCTCTCTCTCTCTCTCTCTCTCTCTTTGCACCCTTCCCCATTTGCTTTCGACTCACCCTCGCCAGGAAAACTAATCACCCGCTTAGCCTCTTAAATACAGGTGCGTGTGTGTGTGTGTGTGTGTTTGTGTGTGTGTGTGTGTGTGTGTGTGTGTGTGTGTGTGTGTGTGTGTGTGTGTGTGTGTGTGTGTGTGTGTGTGTGTGTGTATGTGTGTGTGTGTGCGTGCGTTTGCGTGTAGGTTAATGACTAACCTCAATAATTCTATTTCTCACGCTGAAGTGAATTGGACTAAGAATTTCAAGAGCAATATGAGTCTGTTTACAAAGAGATAATTGCTATGCGTTTTATATGTAATCCTTGACGTGCTCCTCCTCCCACCAAGCGTGAATCAGTGCCACATTATTCTCACCGGAGATGTGTTTTTATGTTCCTTAGGGTGTAATTACTGATTTGTGTTTATTCCACGCGGCAACTTAATTACTAGAGTGCGTGACTACCAAAGTAAATAGCTGACGTCCATGATGGGTGATTTTATACCATGATGTTAGCTGAGTGTCTGCTTTAATAATAATTCTCATAAAAACACTTGAAAGTATGGCCACGTGTTAATTGTGATGCAGTGTAAGCAAACACTTTGTAACGGAAGAACCTTGTTTCACTTTGCGCAGAGATTTGCTTAATAAATAGATTAACTTCCTAATCCGTGACACACTTCTTACGCCTCTTGACGGTAACATGATACACGCGATGCACTCACCTTAAGCCGCTAGATATCATTCCTTGCTGGTTATAATGTTGTCTGTGAAGGTGTTGTTGTTCCTGTAGGAGATTTTAGTGATGTTATGATGGTAGTGACTGCTTCTGCTCCTTCTCTCCACCACTAGGCCGCCCTCTCACCCTCACACTCACAACACTGACATGTCCCTCGGCCCGCCGCCCTGACCGCCGCCTCCTCCATATAAACTTTAGGCCTCAATAGTTTTAGCTGAAATTTTGCGCAGATTTTTTATGCACCTTTGGCACCGCTGATGGTCAAGATTTATTGACGGGTGAAAAAAATTTTACCTTTTGAAATGCGTCTGAGATTTTATTGCCCGGCGTCCTGGGCTGCCCCGACCCACCGCAGGACCCGCCAGCCTGCCAGCGCCGCCGCCTGGCTCATCCCTTCCTGTGTCTTCCATGAAAGTGCATTTGTTAACACAGACAGACGTGCGAAAGTGTTAAGTTTAATGTGCACAGCATGAGGTTTGAATGAATAGGAAGATGAGGAGGGAAGGGCAGTCATCTGTTTCGTCTCTCGATCCTCTTCTTCCCCGGTCGCCGGCATAAGCTGCCCGTGACTGTGTTCTCTGGGTCAGTGCAGTGTTAGGCAATGTTACAAGCATACGGTGAGGTCGCAGTTATGTTTGTATCTGAGTAACGGGAGTTTTTTTTTTTTTGTACGAGGGAGGTGAAAAGGTCAGTGTATGGTTGTCGTCCTGCCTTCCCTACCTGCCTCCCCGCCGCCGGCCGCACCGCTGAGATCTGCTAAAAAGTGCGAAATTGTGAATCCCACAGTCGAAGAAAAACTTGTCCGTCTGAGTGTAGTGTCGTGGGCAAATAATATGACCAGGCAAGTTTTAGGCTTAGACCAAAGGCTTGAACTAATGCTTAACGGACAGTTTTATTGTATTTCATCTTTGTTATGTGTTGTATCTCCAGTTTTCGAAATAGTTAATGATTTATCACGTTTAATTACATTTTTTTAGGTGCATATACCATATTTGTTTTTATACGTTAATGTTTTTTTTAAAGTTAAGTCAAAATATGGGTGTTGAGTAACCCACTTATTTATATTCTGTTGATAGTGTGTAACATTTAATATTTGAAATGTTGAGACCATTTTTTTGCATCATCGGATGATTAATTTGTCCTGTTTTGTGACATGTGTGAATTATACAATTTTTATGAGTATTATTTTCAGGAAACATTTATTATTATCAGCCAGTTTGTATTATACCGTGCCAAAATCTAATATCATGTATTAAAACTATTATATTAAAGCCAGTCCTTACCACCTCCACATCCTCCTAACCTCCCTTCCATTATTCGTCTTCCACCTCCCTTTGGTACTATTCTTTTCTTCACTCTTGCTATTGCTCATTATCTTCATCCTGTTAGTCCTCCTCCTCCTTCTCCTTCTTCTCAAATTCCAGTTTTTCTACCTGCATCTCCACATCTTTCATTTATTCTCTTCTCCTTTTGTATCTTTTCTTCCTTCCACTACTCGTCTTCACACTCCTTTCCTCTTCCCTCCTCTCATCTCTCCTCTCCTTTTTGTTTCTCTCTCATCTCCTTTCCCTCCTGTAAACATTCCGTTGATACCGTCACCACAGGCCCGGCACCTTTATCTTTAGTATTAACAGTTCTGGTTCAGTCCAAATATTGGCCGACCAACCCGCCAGGAGGACGCTCAGCTCACCACAGCGTGACGGTGGGCTACGTGATGCCCGTCAGCTGCGGACTCCTGAGAAACCAATTTTATGATACGCGAGAAAAAAAATTGTTTATTGACGTAGATATTTCATTGTTTACTAGTCACGTTAAGTTATGTGTAAGGTGGAAGGATTTACTGGTGAATCTGATATTTTTTTTGCCTATCATTTCTCGATAAACAGCCGCTTGAGACGGGTAATGGCACCACCTTGCCAGGCCCATCAAGGTTGAGTCATGGGGCGTCTCTTAGGTAAAGCTTTGTTTAATCAGACTGTCTTCCTTTTCGGGGTGATGGTAACTATCAAGGGAATTGGGTATTAGTGTTTGCTCCTGCCCATTTTTAGACCTTGCTTGATGAGAGACGAGTGGGTGTGTGAGTGAGTTGTGTGTGTGTGTGTGTGTGTGTGTGTGTGTGTGTGTGTGTGTGTGTGTGTGTGTGTGTGTGTGTGTGTGTGTGTGTGTGTGTATCCTTTAGTGGAATTTTTAAAACTTTTATTTATTAATTTGGCATTTCACACACACACACCCACACATCCTATTACTATTTCTTCTACTACCATTAATACTGCGACTACTACTACCACTACTGAAAATTAATTAATAAAAACAATGATAAGGGTATAATAATGATAATAATTATAATAATATTAAGAGGAAGAATAGTATTAGTAATAATCTTATTAATAACAACAATGATTGCTGATAAAGTTGAAGTTTGTCCTCGTTCTCCTCCATTGCTTCACCACCACCACCACCACCACCACCACCACCACCACCACCACCTACCTGTTCTTCCTTCCTCCTCCCCCTCCTCTCACCCTGCAGTACCCATACCATCCATGCTTCACATGCTTTCCAACAAATATAAACTCTATACACCACGCAATTGCATGGATTTACTAAAGAAATACCTGAAGCCTTAACTTTGCAAACATACATGCCATTTTCTCCCATCTTCGTGCTGTCTTTGGGTACGCTTAAGACTGTTCCAAGGAATCTCAGGGTTTTAGAATACCAATAATAGGAAAGGATGATTTTTAACACAGGAGTGACCCGGGTCTTCACGCTTCCTTACCTTCACATGTTTTAGGTATGAGCATCGCCTTGCGCCTCTGGGTCAGTAACTAGGAGTACATACCAAGTCTCCTTCCCTTCGCTAGGCTAATAATACTTACAAGTATTCTTTAGTGCATTTATATATTATCAGGTACACTTAGGACGGAGGAGCAGGTTGTGTTATCTTCTGAGGCCCCTAAGGAGGAATTTATGTCCTGATATGGCGAAGCAAGTCCATCGAGAACCAATAATCTTCCTCTCTTACACGCTGTGCTATGCTGTGTAAATTAGATATTCCATTATAGAACGCTTGTCGGGGGGAGGAATTATTTGAGATGATGTATGAAGATTACAAGTCTGCAATGTTCTCTTCTCCGGATAGACTCGAGGCTGGTTTGAAAGATGGTTTTTACGTTTTGGTCAGCAGAATCCAATACTTTTATTTATTTTTTATATATTTTAAGGTTGCAAGGTATTCGTATTTCATTCTTCAAGTCACTCCATCAGTATCTAGACGAACATTTCTCTTATCTTTACTTTATCTCTTCACCTGCAAACACTTTACCTCCATTGCCACTCCTGCTTACATAAAACCCATTGCACATTCAACTTAATTCAACATAATCATACACTGGAGCTTATATCACCAATACGGACACCATCACCATCACGCCTCCTCCCTCACTCCTTCGTCATACACACACCTCCATCACCATCACCTCTTCCTCAACACACCCTCTCTCCGACCACCATCTTCCTTTCATCCCCCCCCAGCCTCCCACTCACGTCTTCCCAGGATTTCAGGAATCTAATACTTTTTCCCCTAAGGCTGTGAAGCTCTGGAAATTCCTAAGACGTATTTCTGAGGCGACGGGCTTCTCTCGGCTAAGGAGTTCCAAGGCTGGTGTCTGGGGGCAGGATAGGGAGTTTTTTGGCTGAAAGTTCAAAATTTGCTTAATTCTTAGCCCTCTCTTGGCATCGTTCCCTCTAGATTGTGGCGGCCTTTCAAGACTTTTGCTATTTTCTTTATTTACAACCCATGCTTGATCTTTTGTACTATTTTTTATCGGTTGCACTGAAAGGACTTACATAACTGGATTCATCACACTCTATTTTTGTGAATTTATTTTAGTATCTTCGTTATTATCTCTATAAAGCCAATAATCAAGTAGGTATTAATATGTCTTTAATAATATCTTCTGGAGAATTAAAGAGAGAGAGAGAGAGAGAGAGAGAGAGAGAGAGAGAGAGAGAGAGAGAGAGAGAGAGAGAGAGAGAGAGAGAGAGAGAGAGAGAGAGAGAGAGAGAGAGAGAGAGAGAGAGAGAGAGAGAGAGAGAGAGAGAAAAAAAAAGAAAGAAAGAGAGAAGACTTCCTCATTGTTAGTATGGCGTGCCCTTTTGCAAATTTTTTCATCTATAGTGAATGCAATGCTTATTCGTGACTCATATTTTTCCTTCATAAACCTTCCCATAAGTACACAACGAGAGAATTAATTACATAACATTACTGCGTTTGGTAGATATTCGATGTAGTGAGCACGGAGTACGTAACGCTTACAGGAACGTGCCTCGTAGATAAAGGGAGACGAAAAATATGAACTTTCCCCTATCATCGTGGATTGTCTTCGGTGTATAGTGTTCTTGGCAATCCGTAGGTACTCAAAACCCTTCATTATACCCCACTAGTCAAACACAAGCTAATGTTATCACTCATGGAATCAACATTTCTCCCATCTCTCAACCCTTTTTCTCCTACATCCACATTCCCCTTCCTTTCCTTCAAATCATCTGCCTTTTTCATTTTAGAATTTTCTCTGTCTGTCTGTTTTTATATCTGGTTGTCAGTCAGTCTGTCTGTCTGCCTGGTTGTCTGTCTATATGCCATATCTGCCTTTTTTATTATCTCTCTCTCTCTCTCTCTCTCTCTCTCTCTCTCTCTCTCTCTCTCTCTCTCTCTCTCTCTCTCTCTCTCTCTCTCTCTCTCTCTCTCTCTCTCTCTCTCTCTCTCTTCCTCTTTTTTTTTCCTGTACCTCGCTATCGTCCCCGTCACCCACGTCTCTCGTTCCTCCTACATCCGCCTCGCCACTCCGTCCTCACCTCATTCTTCGCCTTTAGGTAATTTCTGGACGTATTTGGCGGGAAATTTTGGTCGCTTGTCTGATCTTTATCGAATGTCAGACGAGGAGAGTTCGATCATCTCCACCTCGATGCCAGGCCGATAAAGACAAAACTAAGGCACAAGAGATGAAAGTGAGTGACGCTTGGAAGGCCCGATATGACCCCTTGACCTTGAATGACCTCCGTGTGACCTCGTGCCTTTGTGTTAGCCTCACCATGTTTTCATGACTATCTTGGGTGTTGGCTTGGTGATGTGAAGACATGGCGAGAAAGATGATTTTTTTTTTTTTAGATTTTGTTTTCTTCTGATTGGAAAACTTTTAAGAGATGTGTCCCGGTATCGTAAAAAAAAATATCTTGTGTTGATTCATTTTACACTAGACACATGTGAGTCATTGCTATAAGGTGTCATGTTTTGTGTTTTTAGGGTAGTATGCCAGCGAGGCCTTGCACAAAAAATATTTCCAGTGAAATCCTTGTTACTTATCATTATCACGGTGTTCTAGTTGCTTCATCAACACACTCATTGTCCTTCCCTTGCCTGTTAAAGGATAGTGTCGTCTTAGACCAAAACCAAGGCATCTGGTTGCCACTGTGCTGTACAACAACTGGAAATACCTATTTTGATGAACATAAATGGATATAAATGATAAATTCCGGTCATGAGTTCCCATAAAGAGCAGGAACCCAAATAAAATTTTCCATTAGTGAACAAGCATCACATATTTTCTACTTCTATGACCTCTTCAAGCCATTACCTAAGTACCCTAAGATAGCAAGAAAGTATATCTTTGATCCATTTACAAAACTAATAAGTAGAAAATTGATTTCACTGTTTGATTTGTTATCGCTTCTATTTTTAAGGCAGTCAGCCCCAGACAGTTCATGGTAATTTATGCCATCAAGCGGCCATGACTGCCACCAGCAAACCAACATGTTTGGCACAAGGCAGCGTCCGGGGCTTGAGGCCAATAAACAGTGCTTGGTCAGCTTCAGTAGCAGCACAGTGCTTGGGAACTCCCTAAAGCAAACTGTGCTCCCATCTTCCCCATTTTGTTTGACATTCAATGGGCATCCATTTTAGTACGTAGAACATGTTGATTGCATGGGTCCTGGGCTGGGCTGTTGCCTAGTATGTTGTTTATCACCTGTTAGCATCCTTTGCTCAGGGTCGCTGAGTGTTGTCCCCGCGCCAGCCGATGGACCACGAGCTCTTTTTATGGTTCATCATAACTGAAAGAAAAAAAAATCGTGACTACTCACAAATCATCGTTTTTCCATGTTCCACCGAGCGGTAACTCAACACGGTGATGTACAGGGCGCGTGGGCGTGGGGTTTGCGCACGCAGTAGAAGGAATGACGTCACAATCCAGCATGGCTGACGGGGCGGAGCCTAAACTATAAACAAAGCCTATTTTTGCAACACACCTTGCAGCTAGAAATGTGACCGCTTGCTAAGATCAATACAGAGCCTAACACAAGTGCGTCGAAGCAGAAATCTGTCTCTGGGGTACTCAAGATGGCCGTAGTGGCGATGTAAACAAAGCGACGTCGGTGGTCGGGGCGGGTCCTGGAGGCCCCTTCATCACCGCCGCCTGTCACCCTCTCGCACCCTGAACACTGCACACAAAAAATAATACGCCATGTTTGGGAAAACGGGAAATTTATAAGGCGAGGAATAACGAAACACATATAAATACAACAATATATGCTTGCAAACAAACAAACACGCTTCAAAAACATTGATCTATACAAGAAATGACTTGGGCTGTTACAGAACGAAAGAAATGTAGGAGCTGTATTCCAAAATGTTTAGATCGCTCGAACCTTGATGTTGAATATCAGGTATTTAGCATAACTAAGAACTCCATAGATAATAATGGTGCAATAATGGCACGTGAGTAAAATTTAAAATAATTAGAAGAGCGTCAAGTGTTAAGGTACAGCGTTTCCCACTCTCTTTTATGAGGGTCACGTTCCGGAAAGTAACGTTCACTCAGAAAAGTCTGCTTCGTCATACGTTTTTTTTCCTTCTAACATTTATTAAGTATTGCCTTTTGAACTGTTAGTATTAGTATAGATGAATACTATATAAAGCAAATAATGTGTAGATAATTTATTAGTGATAAACTCTTTTGGAAAGCTATGGCATGGTGAGTTATGAATGTCCTAAAGTTAGCCTCGCAGGGACGATTTTATTCCCATTTTCATTGATTAGAAAAGAGCTGAGCTGGAACTCAAGGAAGATAAGATCAGTCCTACCTAAAGATGCTCGAAACTTTCTTAGTTGGCTAGCTATGATAAAGTTTCCCCATTATCCATGTCACCACACGAGACATCCATATAACGCCAATCATAAACATAACTAAAGGCCTTGAGATCCATCCACTTATTCCGTCTGAGTTGGTGGCGGAGAGAGTTTTAACAGAAGATTTAGTGAGGCAATAAATGACGTGACTTGATGGTAGTGTGTGGCAGTGTTTGCAAGTCTGTGGTGGGTGAGACAGACAGATGTGCTGCAGGCTAGTGCTCTAGGCTACCATTTACATATTCCCTTAGGCTGTTGCTTGCGTGCTGCCCGGCAATAACAGACGACAGACAGACAGCCACTCGTGTCCGCTATCATAGAGAGACAAGGTGGCTTTAATCATCAAGGTATCAATGGTATGGTCTGAGGCCCTTGCTAGGCTCAAGGTAGACAGGGATCTTGCTTGTGCACACATGATTTAAATGTACTTGTCGCGCTGTCTGCCTGGAGACGTAGCATATGAGTGGGAGGGAGGGAAGGACGGGAGGGGGTCGCCGGGTTAGTGCCTAGTGGGAGGGAAGGGACGGGGGGATGGAAAAGGTTGGCGACTCGTCCCTATTAGTTTGGTTATTTTTCACCTATGGTCTTTCGTCAGTTGTTTTAGTGTTTATGTAACCCATCCTGAGGGAGGATTATCTTATATGTGAACAAATATTGCAAAAACGCTGCGTGAAGGAAGGTTAAGCAGCGGGCGTTATCAGCTACTCAAGTGAAATCAGGCAATTGTACGCAGTTTGAATTCGCGCGAAATCTGTGTTCATCCCACCTGGAAGGTACGTCTAGCTTTTTTTGCCACGTTTTATGGTTTTTACGACTTTGCGAGGTGGTCCTGGTGTTATGGCAGCAACACTAAAACTGGGGGTGAATATATCCACCTGTAGAACTGTCCAGAACGAGTACCTGCACCGGTAGTCTCCTTAATAGAACGTAATATTTGCTCTCCCTTGTTCGGTCATGACGCCATATTGAAGTTTTTCGTTTGAAAGCTGCTTAGAAGAGGCTCAAGGTGGCTGGAAGAAGATAAGTCTGCAGCTTCGTGTACAACGCTCGGGTGTGGGATATTAGCTATGTTTGCCAGAGGTTCAGCTCGGCGGCTGGCACAGAGCGATCGCAAAACCCTCCACCAACACGGCCTCGGTAAATCAGGCAATAGAAGTGTAGCCGCGTTGTCGAATGTTGTCTTGGGCGTTTGCCAAGCTTTTTGCGATATTAGATTCTGTGTTGATTTAGAGATCCGGCCTCGCTGCACCGAACGCCCCGAGGCCGTGTCCTGCCTCAAGAGAGCTCTGGGTCCAGTGCTCTCCCCGGCCAAGCGGTGCCGCGGGCGGCGGCCGGAGTCCAGCGGCCGGTTTATACTCGTAGTGGCTGACCGAAAGGTTACGCTACTGAAAAAACAACACTTAATGTGCAGATATCCCAAGCAATATACTGACTCTGTATTACCTTTTTTTCTCTTGACACTTGGAAAAAGAACTTACCTGATCTGTGTGTATGAAAGTCAGTTTTTGTTGACTTGTCGAGAATTTTGTGGCAGGTTGTATATGTTGACACACACACACACACACACACACACACACACACACACACACACCCATAATATATATATATATATATATATATATATATATATATATATATATATATATATATATATGCATTTTTTTTTTTTAGGACAACATTGATTGTTAAATATTGAATATTGAATGTTTTTTGATACATGTAGGATAGGAAATAGAAAAAAATATTATAATGAATAAAGACGAGCGTATGTATGAACGCACACGCAGATACACACACACACACACACACACACACACACACACACACACACACACACACACACACACACACACACACACACACACACATACACACACACACATACACAACACACACATATAGTTTCTGCTCTTGCAAGTCTCCAAGTTTGCTTCATATATGTTATTCTGCAGCATTTTCTATGGTAATCACTGTTGTAAGTTTGGCAGCATTTCTGAGTAAGGTGACAATAAGAATGACACATTTGATATGCTAACAAATCACGTTTTCCCTTATACATTTTCCTTTCTGGAGTACATAATACTATTTTATTTTCAAACTTTTAAAAGGTAACACACATTGGATTGAATATATATATATATATATATATATATATATATATATATATATATATATATATATATATATATATATATATATATATATATATATATTACACAGGACATCGCCCTTGTCCATGACAGTAGTGATTTATTATTTTTTTATTATTTTCTCAACACAGATAGGCTGTGCAAAAAAAAATATCTGATAATGAATAAGTAAAAGAAGAAGAAAAAAAACATTCTCAAAGCACATCGTTGTATCGTGACTGGCGGTGCAGCAAGCAGGCAGGGGGTGCTGGGGTGGGGTGGGGTGTGATGGTGTGCAGGACAGGCTGGCGGGAGGCGGCATAACAATCAGATGCTCAGTTGTTGAACATTTGCACCGCTCCACCTGCAGGAAAAAACACTCATGTAACACAATAATGTATAGACGTTCCCCTTCAGGAATGTTTGCAAGTCTTCACCTCAGAGTTATCGTGGGTACACATACACACACATACACACACACACACACACATACACACTCACGTTGAAATACTATTGACAGCTGCTGCAGTATATATAAATGCCTCTATGAATGAATAATCGGGGTTATGTAACATTATGTATCACTTTTTTTGTCAGGTGCTAGACATGATTCATACATTATTATTACCTCACTATGACATGCCTGGACAATAAAGCTCTCATATTTACGTTATACTTTTCGCTTTTTTTTATCTCTGAATATTCTAAAATGATCTCTTTTCAGTGAATAAGTAAGTTATGTTCCCTTAGATCAGAGAGGAGTATTCAAGCTTTTATTAAGGAGGTGAAACAAACCTGGTGTGTTGACGGTGTGAGACTCTACCTGGTTAACATGATTGTGATAATGACCGTATTTTTAACATAAACTACTTTAATGAGTATTGGTAAGGATTATTAAGGAGCAGGATGTACAGTGTATGCAAACTGACTGGGTGCCAAGCGAGCCTTCCTTCACCTCATTCCACGTTATTAGACGAAACCTTAATTCTACTTTATCACTTCTCCCTCCAACACACCTTTCTAAGACCATCGTTCTTCCCATAACTTCTCATTAGACACAAGAACTTCTCATTTACGCTGCTGCTGTTTTATCGCCTCGCTCACCTCTCTCCATTCTCAAACTTAATTGTTTCCTCTACCTATAAAATAACAATACTTTTCCTCCCAACTCCGCTCAGTCTGTATCAACATTGGTAATCTCCTTTAGGCCTTGTTTATGTACTTTCTATTCACATACGAACCCATAATTTTCCTTGTTGGTACCTTTTTAGTCTGAATGTGTTAGGGAGGCGGAACATAATCATCTCTCTCTCTCTCTCTCTCTCTCTCTCTCTCTCTCTCTCTCTCTCTCTCTCTCTCTCTCTCTCTCTCTCTCTCTCTCTCTCTCTCTCTCAACTCAGTCTTTTTAACAATTTTTAGCTTAATTACGTTGTGAGTAACGAGCTGCAGGAAAAAAAAACATGAATTTAAATGTTGTTAAAGTGATATACAAAAAAAGGTTCATTAGATTTAATTTTCCCCACAAGAGCAAAACAATAGGTGGGAGTGTTACCTGCAGGTTCAGCCAGGTATGTCAGTTTGCCTCAGGTTATAGAGGTTCAGTTTGCAGTTGTAGAGAAATATTGCACATCCATGTAGATATAGAGTGACACAAACTGACATATTTGGAAAACCTTTTGGGCATTTCCCCTTTCAACCTGTGCTGACATTAATACCGGAGTGATGTCTCGTACACTCTCTTTGGAAGGAAACAAACTAGACTCCTTTGGCACCAGGAACGAATGATTGCACTCTTTTGTCTTGAGCTTTTAACGATTGATGGGTGTCTTTAGGGACTTCAATATGATAAAGGTGTTGGACTATGTTGATGTGTGTGTGTGTGTGTGTGTGTGTGTGTGTGTGTGTGTGTGCGTGTGTGTGTGCGTGTGTGTGTGTGTGTGTGTGTTAGTACTAGTGTTCTGGCTATCAAATAAAACCTAGAAAGTAAACAAAAAAAATAATAAAAAAAAACCTGCCCTGCTCATGTTTGCTAATGAGCTGCAGCAGGATTTGGAGGTGAGATCAGAAGCTTATGATGAAAAAAAAGTTTAAAAAAGTATCGATTAAATAAAATCCCTGACGTCTATGAACGTGAGTCTGACAACCTGTGTTTCATTAGCGGCGCCTTGGCTCCATCTGCCTCTCATTAACGTGCCTAAGGCGGTGACCCTCCCTAAAAATTATGTCTCTCCCTCCCCTCTCATCCCCCTTACCTTCCCCTCTCCTTCCAACCCTCTCTGTCTCTCCTTACCTTGCTATTCTCCCCTATCCTCTCTTTCCTTCTAGTCTCCCCTCTTCTTTCCTCTCCTATCCCGTCCTCCCTTCCTCCCCTATCCCTTCCCCTCTCTTTTCTCCTCCAATACTCCCCTTACAGCCAACTCTTTTTTGTTTTCTCTTCTCTTCTCTTCCCTTCTCTTTTTTTTTTTTTACCTAGCTATCATGCAACTCTTTCCCCGTTTTCTTTTCCCATCCTCTCATTTCTGTTCTTCTTGACTTTATTGACTTTCTTTCCTCTTAACATATATCTTCTTCCTCCTTGTAAGTCCTGCTTTTGTCTTCCATTATTACCTATTATCGTCGTTTTGCTTCAATATTTGTACTCAAGTTAATATAATACTCCTGTTTTTTCACTTGCTTCCTTCATCATCTCTTATCTTTCAATAACAGGCTCAAACTTTATGGTGTTCATTTTCAATTTTCTGATATTATGATACCTGATCTTTTACTTATGTTATATTATCCCTTGTGAACATTTTTTTTTTCCTCTCTGTACACGTTTCCCTTTTGTTTCTCTTTAATATATGTGTCCTTTGCCTTATTTTGGATCAACATCCTTATTCTATTTCACAGAAGTTTCCCTTTTTCTTTAAATTTCATTCATAATTATGGTATCTTTCCTTTGTCCATGTTTCTCTCTGTTTGTCTTTCCCTCCATCGGTCTCCTTCTCTTTAATTCAGAACACTTCAAAGGTTATCTTCATCTGAACCTGTCCAACTGGTGTGCCCGCGTCTGCCTACTATGGTGTTACCTGTGGGAGTGTATGTGTGTGCTTAACGGGGGTCGCGTGCTTGCGTGTGATTCAAAATTATCTCTTTAGTTTATGTGTTTTGATATGGGCCTTTGCGTGTCTCTGCGTGCTTGAGGTTAGTGTGTGGGTGTGTTTCTTTGTGCAAGCGTGTATCCCTTTTCCGCTTTCATCATCAACGATGAAACCTTATATTTAAGACATGTAAATCCTTATGTGTAGCAAATTTCTCTCAGAGCAACATTTCTATTATATTCAAATTATATCTATAAGTTTAAGGGACATACACAAGGCCAAAGAAAGGCATCCTTAAAATATAAAACAAAAGGATGATATTTACTTGAAAAAGAAATAGACAACATCAATATTAAACCCTGAAAAGCGTTCTCTATTATAATGACTATGTTTATATCGCCTTCAGGTAAACAGTGTGCAGGTGTACTTCTTTCTCGGGGCAGGAAAGAGTGCCTCGTGTATTAATCTTTCACTATGCACTTCAGAATGCAGTAAATTTCACACCGGTGAGGTAGTAGCATGGACAGGTGGAGTGACATCATGTTCTTCAAAATTTCAGTGTCAGATATCAGTGTAGGTCGTTTTCCTGCCTGAAACAGCAGGTAATAGAGACAACCTGTATGACACGTGCTGGTAACTGCCTGAAACGCCACGGAGCAAGGAAACGACCGGTTGTCATGCACAGCGTATT
The DNA here is from genome assembly GCA_029783475.1 of Metacarcinus magister. Lineage (NCBI taxonomy): Eukaryota > Metazoa > Arthropoda > Malacostraca > Decapoda > Cancridae > Metacarcinus > Metacarcinus magister. The sequence goes on along the minus strand of JAPQNM010000008.1, from coordinate 11,650,985 downwards.
ACCTGACAAATGAAAACACCCATTCATGAAGGTATATTTATGCATACATTTCCGAATACACGCCCTCCCTCCACGCTCCCCATGACGTATATCAAAACACAATCAGCCATCGGATACTGTGCAAATTTACAACCCTCGTATATGGGAATATCGACGCGCTGAAGCTGATAGAGACACGGATCACGCTCCGAAAATTCTCCAATTATCAACTACAGTGGCCGCCATCCCACCTCGCCGCTGACCCCGAGGGGAGCCGTTGCCCCCTCCGTCAGGCAATGTCTGCCCGCCCCCCCAAAGCCCTCCTCCCCTCTAGTCACCCCGGTGCCTCCCGCCTGCCCAGTGCAGAAAATTGTACGTGCAAATTGGGTTTTAAATAACAATAAATGACAATTAGATATATTGGCCCCGCGTGCGTGTGAGGGGGGGCGCTGCTATCCTCACATGCAAATGAGAGGTGATAACTTGATACCAGCTCAGGCTCGATGCTTTTAATGTCTAATTTGCCTCGCTCGCCCGGATAGACTGACAAAGTGTTATTGACTGGTGGGAGGGTTATCTGCTCCCATAAACTTACTAATCAGCTGAGAATAAGCACTCGAATTGATCATTGTTTACATTATTTGGGGGGCAAAACACCATCATATTTGTCGTGTTAATCTGACATTGCCGGTAGTGAATGTAAATATGGTGGCCAGTGACAGTGATTTCCAACACTGGAGCTCACTGTACTGGTATGGAAGGCCTCATAAATGTAAAAAATATTTTTGTATGCAATGAACAACACTTTCACTAGAAGGAAATTGAGAACACGAAAAGCGGACAAAAAAAAATTGAAAACCTATCATTAAGAAAAAGTTAGACTGAAAATAATGACTCAAGATTTGTTTTTCATGTCTTCAATTATCAACACAAAACATAACATTGAATATAATCATTGAATTGAAGTATCTTATGTTATTAACTTATACATCCATTACATTTATCATTGAGTGCAAGTAAAGCAATGCCAGGTAAAATAAACAAGTATGCAGGTGTGTACTAGAACGAACTCCTCACTCTTCACTTTGTGCCGGGCTATGCATGTGTTCAGGTACTTAGACAACCTCAACAAATAGCTAAATGCTGGATAAGGGCCAGTAAGAAGTCGTGGATGAGGGGGGGAGGTGCTCAAGACAAGAACGTGTTGCGCGTCTGATAATTACAACGGCACGACTGTAATGAAGCCGTAATTATTTCACCGCATGATAATAGAGTAAGTTTGTTAATGGTAATAGTGTAATTATCCCACAACATGGTCCTTAGACGTGATAGTTATTAGTACGGTGATTGCAGTGAAGGCGCCTCCGTGCATCCATTATCTTGACTTCTTTTTGCTCTTAGTCAAACACATTTTGCTGTCTTTGTAACACACACACACACACACACACACACACACACACACACACACACACACACACACACACACACACACACACACACATACTTTCTCTCTATCTCACCTATTTTTCTAATTGGAATATGACCAAGCTCTATTACTTTCATATACCTTGCTTAATTAAGTGAAAATAAAAATAAAAATAAAGAAATATGTGGTGAAATACTTGCATAAGGTAAAAAAAAAGGTATAAATCCCCCTCAGAGACCACACAGGTTCCTCTCATGATGGATTAATTCTTCACAGTCAAAAATCTCTTCCCCTGTTAACGTTCAGTAAGCACGACAGAGCCTCTTCTTCACGCCACGCCGCCCTCGCTCATCCTCAGGAACCCGCACAGCTTGGGCCCTTGACTCTAAAGCGGAGGATGCCGTGACCATATCTCGGAGGCTGTGTGGACGTTGGTAAGATCTTCAGGCACGAGGTTTTATGGAGGTGAGGCGCTTGCTCGGGACAGTAGGAGGGTGTGAAGGGGTGGGGGTGGAATAGAGGTGAGGAAAGAAGGGAAGGATAGTGTAGCTAGGACAGGATGTATGAGAGAGAGAGAGAGAGAGAGAGAGAGAGAGAGAGAGAGAGAGAGAGAGAGAGAGAGAGAGAGAGAGAGAGAGAGAGAGAGAGAGAGAGAGAGAGAGAGAGAGAGAGAGAGAGAGAGAGAGAGAGAGAGAGAGAGAGAGAGAGAGAGAGAGAGAGAGAGAGAACAAGAGAGGGTGTGATATAAGTGGAGACAATGTGGGCGGGTAGGTGGATGCATTATGTGGATGGAGTGTCTGGTTTGTGTTGAGAGGAAGGATGTTCTGGTAGGGTATTTAGCTTGCAATTTATGATGTCATGTAAGATATGGAAGAGGCTTTTAAGGATGGAAATATGGCGACAAATGGACCACCAGATGATACAGAGGAAGGGGGGAAGTGAGGGGGCGGGTCTGGGGGTGGTTCAGAGTGGCGGACGATAGCGAAGAGTTGTCTGAGACTTAAAGTTTTGACAAGCACACAAAAGGTGTAAAATGTAGTATAAAACAGGTGGTAGGGGCTAGGGTTGAGAGGCAGCTGGTGGAGGACGTAAAGATGAGGCCTGGGCAGATGGTGGAGGTGGGTGTGGTAGTGGAGATAAATGTGGAGTAGAGTTTTGTTACGGGAAGCAAAGTGAATTAGGAATACAGTCCAGACGCCGTTCATACACAGCTTAGAAAGAAAAAGAGTGACGTTAAATGGAATAATGAATAGATGAGAAAACACCCAGAGAGAAAGATACGAAAATATGATATGAAATTAAATGAAAAACAAAAATACGAGACACATGAGTATAAGAGAAAACCGAAGTGAAATAACGTGACACAATAACTAGATGACAAAAACTCAGGTGAGGCCGATAAGATGCCAGGAGGTGAATGCGAGGCTAGGTGAGGCGTGAGGCAGGTGGGGAAAGGCGGTGACGGAGAGGAGAGGGTGTGCACAGGCAACGAGAGCCCCGGGGAAGATCTGTGAGGCCCCGCGGAGGACGTAACCTGCCCGCCGGGAGAAACATCACGAAAGGAGGATTTAGCTTGTCTTCTGTTTCTCCTATTTCCTATATACGTTTGTCGGCCACCTGTTTTTCCGTGAACTTTAGGAGACCAGGAAAACACCGAGGCTTGTGTTTCGCGTTTAGTATTTTTTATTTATTTATTTTTTTCGTGCGTGGGAGTGGAGGGTAGCCCGCCTTCCCTCTACACCAAATATGGGGGGGACCAAAAACAAAAAAAAGCCTACAGTGCTACTTCTTTAAGCTGGCGAGAGAACACAGAGGCAAGAATGTCATACACTTATCCCTAGATCGCAGTTTTTTATGATAAATGCTCTGAGAGGATACACGCATTTGTTGGTAGGAAGATGGAAGGATTCTGCGGCGAGCAAAGCGACGTAGCAGCCATATGAACATAACGCAAGGGAGGGGGAGGGTGTGGATGCTTGTGAGGGAGGGGGAGGGGAGGCGCCCTGTCACACAATCTGCTCCACAGGACGCGGCTAAAATACGATTCGCCGTAAATCTACCGGCGAGGTGGTGGTCTTGTCCGTAAGGTGATGGTGTGTCTTCCCTTCCTCCTTTATTTCACAGAACGCAATACTAAAAATCTTCCTCCCCCTTCCCCCTCCCACTCCCCTTCACCCTGCCACTCTCCTTCCCCCTGCCACTCCCCTTCACCCTTCATCCCCGTCCATCAGCACTCGCAAGAGAACAGGTGTTATTTTTTCTGTGATGGGAAACTTTATTGTGATAGATTATAATAGGAACAAATATATATTGTTAATTTTTTTTAGTATTAATCCGCTTTTTACACACTGTTCATGTTTTCTTTTAATCTATGAATTATAGAAAATTATGGAATGATACTGGAATGCAACTTAATTGACTTGTGTTTTGTATTCATAATAATTGATTTTACATTAATTCGAATTCATTTGTATACTTTTATCTTTGTGTTGACCTTGGGAAGCACTAGGAATTTGAATCTGAAGAAGTATTGACCTGAGTGTAGGTTAGGGAGTCAATAGGCAGATCGTGACTGGAACTAATAAAAAGAACAATAAACACAGACACACACACACACACACACACACACACACACACACACACACACACACACACACACACACACACACACACACACACACACACACACCACAACACAAGCGTACATAGGTCGTGTCTAACCACCCATCAATTAGCGAGCGTTATCCACAATGTTCTCCGTCATCATAAATCGAGGAGAAGGACACGTTAGCGAGGAGATTTAGGGTCACTTAGCAATGAAGAACGACGAGCAAGATGAGCAATGGGTCCGCTAGCCCCCAGGAACCTGCTAGTGTGTGTTAGGCCATGTACTTACTTTTATTTTTTCCCCCTGTGTGTCTGTTGGTAATGTGTTTTAATGTTTGTCTCTTTGGTTTGGTAACAGTCATAAACATATTTTTACTGTATGTTTATTAACGAGTTTCATTGCATTCTATGATTATTGTCTGCTGTGTTTCCTGTCTTTTCCTTTCTTATTGGTGCATATCCTTATTATTCTCTACTTTCTTTTTCTTCTTTGGTTGTTGATAAGGATCCGTTTTCCTACTTTTTTTCCTAGTCGTTTATTGTCGTGTATCATTCCCCAGTTACCTGATTACTTGTTTAGGTCTACCTGCCATCTGGGCCGCCTAGGATAGCCTCGGGCACACGACACTTTTTTAGACAATTACCTGCTGTCCTTCCTCCTCCTCCTCCTCCTCCTCCTCCTCCTCCTCCTCCTCCTCTGCAGAATAAAGAAACTGACAACTCTGCAGCTCGTATCCTTTCATTGGACAATTTTCCTGACATTTTTTTCGACCTGCAATCTGTTGTCTTGATGATTATACAGAAAATATGTATGATTGTCGTTGTTTCATCTTTCATCTCATGTCTCTTCTCCTTCTCTTCCATCACCATGATCACCATCACTACCACCATCTCCCTTCCCCTCCTACCCTCCTCTTCCTCCTCCTTTATTTTTTTCTTTCAATTTTACTAACTTTTAAAACGCTTGATTATATAAGTCTATTTTTCCTCTATATCCTCATAGCATAATCGTCTTTAATACTTTCTTTTCTCATATTATTTTCCTTCCTTTAGTATGTGTTCACCATTCATCCACATCGTTCTATTGCTAATCCTTTGTATGTCAAGGTTTGCTACTGATGTTGCCTCTTTGCCCATCCACTTACCCCCATCGTCTCCTATCTATTACCCATTCATGTTTACTACTTACAAATCCCGTCATTTTAATTCCCCACAAAGACAAATCCTCACAAGCCCAATGAACCACCTCATGCTAGAACAATCAGACATAATCGATGTTTGTCACGTATTTATAATTAAATATATGTATGTATATAACACACTTTATACTTAATCATGCCGCAATTAGCAGTGAGTATATGTAGTACAAATAATGGATGTCAGAACAAATATTTTACCTCAACGTTGGTGTGAGTCTGACTTGTAGTGGATCGATGTATCACCTCAGGTTCTTGTTGCCTCAAGGAACATTAGCACCATCCCAGCGGTGCTCTGGACGAGGTGAAGCATCCTGGGAGGAGCAGTGTTAGCATCTTGACGCTTGAAGTGGTGGCTGGCATGGGCGTAGGTGGGAGAGGGTAAGGAGAGGTGAGGGCGGGTCCTCTTCATGTTGCCCTTCTGGGTGTGCACCTTCATTTTGCTGGTTGGTAAATCACTTTATTGAAGGTTTTGATCTGAGATTTATTTTGGACTTCTGCAAAGCTGCCGATCTAGCCAACCTGTAAGAATAGAACACGTGAGGCCGGTTTGTTGGGGTGAGGTGTACTTTTTATCGTTGGTTGGTGAGGTGGGTGATGGGGTGAGTGTGTGGATGTGTGTGGATGTGTGTGGATGTGTGTGCAAGACCGTGTGGTGGAGGATAACTGGGTGGAGGTGGTGGTGTTCATGGCATTAAACACACCAGTGATCCTGTACTGGTGTGTGTGTGTGTGTGTGTGTGTGTGTGTGTGTGTGTGTGTGTGTGTGTGTGTGTGTGATGTGTGTTCATGGAATAGAGCTTTTAGGTTCTAGAAATTATTCAGTACTGACATAACTATTTTTTTCTCGTTCAACTGTACGTAATGACATAATTTATACGTAGCATGTTTAATGTGTTATTAAATTCACGTACAAACAAATCCAATCTCATTTTACTGCTAAACCCTAATTATCCATATACGTAATAATTATGTCGCTTAATTATTAGAAAAGTATATCATTTTCACATAATTCAGCTTCCCGGTAATCGCAGTGTGGCCGTAATTACACCTATACTACAACATTTTCCCTTTTAATGTACAGGCGATCCCACTCGTCAAAGCAATAAGTCCAATTTTTGCATTAATCTCATATTTCACTGTAATTCCTGGAAGTCAAGCCGGAGCACGCTCAGTAACAGCGAAACATTCAGTTGCATCAGACCATTACATAAATGAGAAAGCTTAGTGTATATGTGTGCGTCTCTCTCTCTCTCTCTCTCTCTCTCTCTCTCTCTCTCTCTCTCTCTCTCTCTCTCTCTCTCTCTCTCTCTCTCTCTCTCTCTCTCTCTCTCTCTTTCTCATACAAATACACATGATGTATACATGTGTATATATATATATATATATATATATATATATATATATATATATATATATATATATGTATATATATATATATATATATATATATATATATATATATATTTATATATATGTATATATATTCACGCACATGCTTGTGTACACATATATGACATGCAAGGAAGATAAAAAAGAGAAAAAATATAAGGTACCTATTAAAGTTTCTCCCCATGGCAACCCTCACCCTTTTGTCCCTCCATCACAAGGGTGAGGTAAGGGTAGATTTAGGGGAGAGAAGCGGAGGAAAGTGATGAGGGGAGGAAGAGGCGAGAAAGGGACATCGGGATCCTACAGAACATTTAGAGAGGCAGCAATGTGTCTTTCAAATCATTACAGTAAGCCAGAGCCTGATGGATGCCCTGCAGGCTGGGGAGGCTGATGGGAGGCTACGGGGTTAAGATGATGTAGCAGGTAGTGCATATTAGGAAGGAGCAAACGAAGAACAGAAAAAGGAAATGGGAGTAGATTTGGAAAAGGATAGACATTCTGAAGAAATAATGAAAATCATCAACATATGGGAATAACATTGTAAGTAGACAACATTGTCCACGTGAACTGGTGTAAACTTTCCCTCAGGTAGTGTACTGACTTAAATCAAGAGGATGTCAATAAAATATATAAAACTAAATCGAAATTATGATAAAACATCTTCTGATATAATGATGGTTGTGATTTTAAACAAAATATAGATTGAATGGTTATTGATCTAAATTGTTGAGAGAGAGAGAGAGAGAGAGAGAGAGAGAGAGAGAGAGAGAGAGAGAGAGAGAGAGAGAGAGAGAGAGAGAGAGAGAGAGAGAGAGAGAGAGAGAGAGAGAGAGAGAGAGAGAGAGAGAGAGAGAGAGAGAGAGAGAGAGAGAGAGAGAGAGAGAGAGAGAGAGAGATTCTGTTGAGAGGAGAAAATCGATGCAGTCTGAGTAAGAATATGAAGTGGAAATTTAAAGAAGAGAAATATTTAATACATGACGAGAAGATGAAAGAAAAAGAAAAAGAAACTGCCAAGGCTACGAAGACAATGGGGAAAAAAGGACAAAACGAGAGAGAGAAGGAGAGAAGAAAGAGGGAAGGAGAGGTAAAACGAGCCAGATTAGAGAGAAGCAACAGGATTCACGAACTTAAAGGGGCATTGCTTGAGAGGCACCGAGCTGCGGCTGGAGATGGTCGTCACTGCGTCAGGAGGGTCACACCTACACCAGCAGAAGGACGCGCCATGGGGCAGATCCTACCATCCTCCTCTTTATAAACTTGTAACAGCTTAGAAGGATTTTGCTACTGGACAACTGCTTCCGTTCTGTGTCTCAACGGTGCCTCTGTATCCGTATCTGACGCAGCACATTTTGATATATATCTTTAGGTTACTGTTGGTAGTTTTGTGGATCCTATATCATCAAGGTGTAGTTGGTATGTCTGAAGCCACTTTCCTGCACCATATTGAAAAATAATACTGACATGTGTATGTTTAGTGTTGTCTAACAGGAAATTGTGTTGCATATATATGAATTTAGATTACAGTGTCCCTCTGTGTTTTTCTCTGCAGGAGGCAGCTTGAATTGCTATAATGAATACTCTTCAGTCTTACTTTAGTAGTTTTTTTTCTCTATTAATAACCAGAGGTGTTCGTAATTTGCCTTTGAGACCTTGACAATGAAGATAATGTTCCAGAGTTAGTTTGTTGTTTCCTTCACTTAGAGGCAGTTTTTTACCGTCTTTTTTATTCACTCAAAAGTGTTAAGAAGTGCATTATAAATATCGAGTGTTTGACTCACAACCCACAAACCTTCATCACTAACTATTGTTATTACCACTTTCAACTCGTGTGAATCACCCACCTCTCACTCTAAAAAGGACTCATCCCTATTAGTCCAGACAAAAACTCTGCACCAACTACTTCTACAGTTATTAACCAGACGGAAACAATAGATTATCGTGTAGGTAGCAGAAGGGCGTTTGTAGGCCATTCTGGAACACACGAAGCGATGTTAGGAAAGATCTACAAACACATGGTTGAAAAAAAGAAATGTGTGGAAATGCAGGTACTCAGAGGAAATGTAAATATACTTGGGTTGGGTAAATAACACATATTAAATATAAGAAAAAGCATTACCTGTAAGCAAAAAAAGGCAGGTACTGTACATAGATTAAGGAAAGAAGTCTAGTAATGATGGAAGGGTCGTTACGGTATGAGGTGGAGGTAGCGGTGTTAGGAAGGAGGCTGAACTCATGATTTAGGTTGAGGGTTGGAGAAATTCTAGTCCAGGTTAGAATTAATAGCAGGCAGACAGATGGTTGTGGTCTAGACGAAGTACTGGTTAAGAGAAAGAAAAAGTGTGTGGGAATTTCGTGCAATCTTTCCTGTTCTGTGGTTTTGTTGTTCTCTTTATCTCATTTTTGGTTTGTATTGCTAATCTTATCAATTTTTCTCACGATTTTCAGCAAGTACTCAAATGTAAGGCTTTGAATAGTCTGACAGCTATTTTATATAACTATTTGATTATGTCTTGTATAGTAAAGAGTTGAATTGACTCCATGTATCAAGGGAAAACAAGGGGATTCGTCTTTTTCGTATCAACTATGAGAAAGAAAATTAATCATCCATCAATTTATATATTCTAGAAAATGAATCTTTCTTAGCAATATTATTTTATTTTTTAGTTTTCTATCCTTTTTTTGTTGTGGAATATCTCGATTAGAATTGAGTACTTGTTTCTAGCTCACAGGTCGTTGCCCTTCACTCCTGAGTGGACAGCATCCCACCACACAGCCACGTTATGATGGTGTGGTGATGGTGGCGGCTGTAATTACTGCGACGGTCGTGATGACGGCGGTAATAGCTGAGTATGTTGTGATGAAGGTAGTGGTGGTGGCGGTGGTGATAAATATATGGTAGTGGTGATGGTGGTGGTGGTGGTGGTGCAGGGTAGGAAGGCACAGGTCATCTAGTTCCTGAAGACATGATGTATCCCAGTATAGTATCGATGGACGATATATAAATTTGAACTGCACAAGATACACGAGGCCAAAATAAACGTCTTGGAAGTAGAGTACACTCGCTAGTTTGGACAAGGAACAGCAGTAGACTACAAAAATTCACCAGCATATAATCATTGTCGTAGAAAGATAGTTTATATATGAAGCACCAAACGCTTACACCAATGGAATTTTTGGAATATATTATCTAGACATTATCTCTTAAGCAATATGGAGAGAAGTCTACCATTATGATTATGAATACCATTAATATCATCATTACCATCATCATCATCATCATTATCTACCAGAGGAAGGAGGCTGCATCAGGGGGTTAAGTACTTGTGTATTTATCATCAGCGTAAGTGTTCATCAAGTTAAGTGTTCATCAGATTAAGTGTTCCTGAGCAGAGTGTTCACGGGCCACCTCATGACCCTGCTGAGCTACGCTTTGGCAATACTTGAAGAGATAAGACTCACCAGAGTAGAGGAAATGAGTCTCTCTTCTCTACTCCCTTCCTCCTCCCCTCTGACTTACTCTCCCTCTCTTCTCCCTATGTTCCCTTCCTTCTCCATCCCTTCCCCTCTCTTCGCTCCCTTGTCTCCAGTACTTTCTCTCTCCCTTTCTTTATCTCTTTCTCTTTCTCACTCCCTTGGTCATCCACTTCAGCTTCCCTTGTACCATTTCTTTCTTTTGTCTCTTCTTTTCCTTTTTTTCTCTTTCACCTCCTCTTTCTCTACTTCCCCTGCGTTTCCTTTATTTCTTGTCTTTGTTATTATCCTTTGTTCTCTTTTTTTTCTCTCTCTTTCCTTTAGTGTTCTGGACGTTTTGCGTTTCCAGTTTGACATTTTATAATAAGGGGAAAAAAACTAATGGCTATTTAGCATAAAAAAAACCACTAGAAATGTACTTCATAAAACTATTAACTTCGTATTATATCTTTCAACCCACACACACACACACACATACACACACACACACACACACACACACACACACACACACACACACACACACACACACACACACACACACACACACACACACACCTCAACACACACCTGTAATTATCGATCCCCGTAAAGAAGTGACCAGACAAGACTCCGCCGGAAGAGATTTGTCGCGATCCGAAGCCTCTTTTGAGAGACCTTTTTATGACACTGTATTGGGGTTCGCGTCTTCCCTCCCCTTCCTCCTCTCCCTTCCTCCTCTTCCCTCCTTCCTTCCGCTCCCTCCTAAGTGCTAAGGGATTCGTAGAGGGAAAGAGAGAGGGAGGCAAGGAGGTAAGGGTTAATGTAGCGTGCCTGCCATGGGTCCTTCTTGTGGCCTGAAGGACTCTCAATGGTGAGGCTAATTTAATATCCTTACAGGTAGTACGTGTGTGTGTGGGGGGGTTGGGGGGTGTTTGTGAAAAGAGAGAGAGAGAGAGAGAGAGAGAGAGAGAGAGAGAGAGAGAGAGAGAGAGAGAGAGAGAGAGAGAGAGAGAGAGAGAGAGAGAGAGAGAGAGAGAGAGAGAGAGAGAGAGAGAGAGAGAGAGAGAGAGAGAGATCCACGTCATCTTATGCAAGTAGCCTGTTTGTAAGTAATATCGAGACCAGATCAAGGTAAAGTAAACACCTGATCTGGGTCTTCTTCCTTCATGATAGTATTATGTCAACGTTTTGGACTCACAATATTCCATAACCTGGGACAATGTTTGTTTTTACATTGGTAGTGCCTATTGTCTCCCCAGATGACCCACGAACATACATAAAAACACACACACACACACACACACACACACACACACACACACACACACACACACACACACACACACACACACACACACACACACACACACACACACACACACACACACACACACACACACACACACACACACACACGCACACACACCACTACACCACACATTCCCCGGAACTTAGTGGTGGAAAACCCTTTATTTCATGTCTATATTCAGAATTTTGTTCACAGAATCCGAAATAGTACTTAATTTTCTGGTAATGGAGTTAGACATCATGTTATTTTGATATCTTATCGTTTCCTTGTGTCGAAAAATCTTGCCAGTCATCAATAGGTAGCTATAATTATATCTTGTTTTGTCTTCTAATTCGGAGGACTGTTGACCATAAGATGTTATCATTACCATCACCTGCGTGAGTACTTCCTGTGGCGGACGTGAAAAAAACCTCGTCGAGTTAACTAAAATCCATAAGTATTAAAGCAAATGGAAGTATTTTATTGCCTCTAGTGGTCTGAAAATTTGATAGGTAACCGTCCTTTAAGAATTATTATTGCAAATTCAACTGTTCAAACAATTTATTTTCTAGTCATTCAATTATTTATATTTTGGTTCATTGTGTAACATTGGACATTTTTTTTTCTTTTTGAGAAATTGCAAAACCGTATTTCTTTACTCCATCCGCCACATTACTCCCTGTGTTCTGTAAGGAGGCGTTGAGAGTTTTATAGGAATATGAATAATCCCTCCTCTAAGTTTATCATGTAATATTTGTGTTCATTTCACCTTCATTACATTCGAAACTCACACACTCGCATATTGCCTCTTTCTGTGTAAGCCTTGTGTGTGTCTGCCATCTGGTGAGCGTGTGGTGCCAGAGCCAACATTACTCATCCTTCTGTCTTAGTGAAATGACAGGTTGGAACTCATGGTCACACTTCCAACCCTTTCCACCAGTCCTTTCGCCTACGCTTCCTCCCCTTTCCTACCCTCTCGCCACAGCCTGCTGCAGGTGTTGAGTATGGACGAACAAGTTGCTACTTCCGTCCAGAGTTTTGGTAATGATAGGGGTGGAGGGAACTCAAGAACACGGGCATGAAAATGAAAAGTATAGAGGAGTGGATAATATGAGAAGCGTGGATAAGAGTAAATGAGTTGAGTTGTGCAATATACGTGGATACATTCTGGGACAAAGTGCGAATTTATACATTACATGAAAGCACACACACCCACGCCAACACACACACACACACACACACACACACACACACACACACACACACACACACACACACACACACACACACACACACACACACACACACCACAGCTAGATCAGTAGAGAAAGTTGGGAGAGGCTTTAGTCATGAATTGGAATAGAAATTGCTGTTGATGATAATGATGGTGATGATGGCGACCTAAACGTTTGTGTGTTCATCGTTTGGAAAATTGCTTGGAGGACTTAAAGCTGTCAGTTTTTTGTTTAGACGTGTTTGTTTAGGACTGTATGTGATGCAGGGAAAAATTACGAAATTGTTGGGTGATATGTAGTAACGATCCAGCTTGACTCTCATACCTTGATAAATAGAGTGAGTGACAGAATGCTTACTAGTATACAGACGATGTAAAGAAAAGTCGGTTATTTTGTGTTACTGCGAGTTGTTACTAGGAAAGATAGGATGCTGTGTAGTGATAAAGACTGTTGTTTCCTGAGGCATGTTGTGTGGAAACACTGCTGCAGGTGCATTGTTGGTCTGCAGGGACAGATAAAGGTGTTTAGATGCAAAGGGGTGGATGGAGTTGTATGTAAGAGGAGATGTAAGCATACGTAGGATTACTGTTAGTGTGGCAAAACAAGTGGAGATGTGTGGATGTTGAGAGACAAGTGGAACAGGTGGAGGTGGGTGGTAGTGGTGGAACAGGAGCAGTATTGTGGGTGCTGGAAAAACAGGTGGGGCAGTATGGGTGTGGAGATACAGGTGGAGGTATGGGTGTGGAGGGACAGCACAGGTGGGGGCCCCTTGAGGTCCGCTGAGCTCCACGTTTCACGGAGCGGGAGCCCAGGTGTGTTTTTGCTTCCCCAAAGAAGGGCAATCCCAAAGTGGCATTTACATGAAAAACGGCCTCGTTCACAGAATCCAGGGCAATTCCTGAATACCTGGACCATAGTTTATTTCCATATAGATTCCCAAGTGTCAGTGGGCTTGCTGGAGGTATTTCCCAAACGCCCACTTAGGTCTGAAATATTTTGGGGGGTCTGTACCTACGAATTTCTCTCGCTCGCTCGTTTTCATGTATTTTTTCTTATTAAATATACATATCCTATGCATGGAACAATCGTACTCAGTAGCACACAGACCACAGCACGGTGACGGGAACACACAAAGCCCGC
>JAPQNM010000008.1:11629769-11632269 GCA_029783475.1 Metacarcinus magister | reverse complement strand
TTGAAAAAATCATTACAATAACTTTTTTTTGTTACTTTAAGTATCTTTGATTTTGACTTTAAACTTTGACTTTAAAAAATCATCAACGCAATTGACTTGTTTTATCACACTGTATCAGACAAAGATAAATGTGTACTCTTTGAGAAAACCTTCAGTCGGTGAAGTGTGAATCACTATGGTAATAATCATGAAAATTCGGAATATGAAGATAGATAAAAGAGCATACATTCATGATCGTAGCCTACCATAACTTGAATATGATAAACCTGTTTTGTCTCTGCGTTTCTCGTTTCTACCCATGATCTTCGTCCAAGACTCACCTCCGCATGACTTTGACCACTAGAAGCTGGGAGTCAATTTTTTGAGATGAGTCCTAAACCTAATCCGCATGATAACCTTGAACTCAGGATCTTCTCATCTCCTGTAATCACGCAAAGCTCATACGTCAGACGGACCAGCCACCTCACCTCTGCAACTGTATCTCTTCATCCCCAGACGAATATACACAGTGTCTCTTCTATGCCAGCAGCGTGTGTCAGTGTCGTACTCGTCGATAACCTAAAAAAAAAAAAAAAAAGTTAATTAAGGTAAATATAAAAAGTGCTAATTAAGAGGTGAAAATAAAGAGGCGAAACGTGAGCTGACCAGACAGGTGTTTCCGTGAGAAAGGAGAGAGTGGAAGATAGAAAAATAAAAAAAATGGAGAAAGAGAGACAGTGGATGAGAAGAGAGAGAGAGAGAGAGAGAGAGAGAGAGAGAGGGAGGGAGAGAGAGGCAGCCTCCGAAAGATGTGCAAGTGTGTGGAGAGAAATCCAGCTAGTGCTTCCTTGTGTATAATAACGCTGATTCATTACTTCATACCGGACCCCTATGAAGTTACGGTAACGGCATCCAGACTCATCTGCCGCATTATTTACAAGGTATAATGATCCCTGGGTCTATGCATTTCTACCTAAACATTGGCACGTCATTATTAAGATAGCGTAATGCACGAGTGCTAAAATGTCAAGGGAACACGGTACGAAGGGAAGAGGTATTCATGGAATAATTATTATTATCATAAAGGCCAGGGTAGCCCCACCCCTCTTGTAGGGGAGCCGTCCTCTGCCTGCCTCGGCGCCATCTTGAGTCTCCCTGGGCGTACTGTGCTCGCTTTATCAGACTTGTGCCAAAATACACAAATTCAGGTAAGTCAGACCTTTTGTTAGTGTCTAGTTGGTGTCTAGTGGGTGCGACTGATGTCTGGAGTGGCTGTGAGAGGCTAAAGTCCACCGAGAGACCGAAAAAAGCGAGTATGGAGGAGGTGGGCGGCTGGGACGAGGGCTGAGCCGAGGTTCTCCGTAATGGCGGGCTGCTCACCCTGCTCGGCCCTCTCCAACCCTTCCTGTGGCGGCATTTTCAATATTTGCAGTTTTTTCATTCCGTTTATTTAGCACGTATTTGTTGTTCTCGTGCATGATACATTATTTTTTGCTATGTATTCGAGGTATATGTTTTTCTAGACAACCACCATCGATTTCGGTGTTGATTATACGTGGGTGAGGCGGCCAGGTGTGGGTTGTGATTCAGTTTTCCACTACCTTGGCTCTTGATAAGCTCTGTGTTACCAGTATTAAAGGCAGGACAGCAAAACACGACAAAGATCAAGGCATTCAGAAGCTATAAAAAAAGAAATATTGATATTTGTTATGCATGCAATACTTGAAATTAAATTCATGATGTATATTGGGAGAGTAAAGTAGATTACAGAGTGCTGTGTGCAAGCTGTGGCAAGCGTCTGGCCACTACATCACGCAGCATATATCTAACCTTAAACGTGTAGCCTACAAGTTAATAAGACTCGAGCAGACTCTATTACTTGCGATCTCTAGCTCTCACTGTGCGTGTAGGTCCAGTCCGTCCGTGATAACGCTGCGAGTGTTGGCTCACTTGTGTCTGCTGATCGCCGGGGGACACAGCATCTGCGTCACGTCCCCTTCACTCATCTGTAGCTGTTCCTGTTTTAGTTGCACCTTTGAAACGTGTCTGTCTGCGAGAATTCTCCATTCAAAGGGACAAAATGGTGAGCAGCTGTGTGGTGGCGGCGGTGGAGTCGGCCTGGCGGGGGCTGGGTGTTTGCCCGCCGCCGCCGCCGCCGTCCGCCTCCCGGCCCCACTCGCCCTACAATCTGCTCGTGTTTTATTGCCTAGGCAAAACATAATCACAGGAAGGTGAGGCTCTGAAGGTCGTGAGAGCTTGAAGACGTCTGTATGCGTGTCAGTATGTATGTATGTACTGGCTGGCGTTCACATGTGTGTTTGTTTTGATGTGTGTCTTCACATCGTCGTTTTGTTGTGATGTTAGCAACGCGTCATTATATTTCATTGATTTTCCTCCGCGTTGATGTTTAACTTGTTGCTTGTTTGTAGACGTATTCACTGGCATGCGTTCTCTGAGTCAGATTTTTACCGGAAAACTCAAAGCAAATTTCTGTAATTACTTATTTTTTTATTCTAGTTTA
>JAPQNM010000008.1:11594769-11627269 GCA_029783475.1 Metacarcinus magister | reverse complement strand
ACAGCGGAGGAGCGGCTGTGTTTGTTCATCCTCGGGACTGGGAAGAGGCAACGTCACATAGATACCTGTCGGCGCATAATGAGCTGACGCTTTAATTATGCTTTCGGGTGAAACTCAAAGGAGGAAATAGAGTTGGGTGCATTGCGTGAGGGTGAAAGGGTGGGACAGGCTAAGGGTAACTGAAGGGTTGTCAGGGAGGGACGATGTGCACCAGTCTTTGAAGATCAAGGAAAAGAGGAAAAGAAGGTTAAGCAGTGCAATGTTCCACTCCTCATTACCGTCGAAACAATAGGTGATCAACATAATTTATAATCCACATGTCATTAATTTCATAGTCTCACAAATCCGGGTCAGCTCAACCCTAAATTAGGAATAGAGACGAACTTCTTTTGTGTGGGCCATATAGTCTGTCTGCATTGCTTGTTCTGAGACTCCTTCGTTGGTTGGATGTCCGTGTGTGTGTGTCGAGTGATGCGGGAACGACCTTCAGCGCCTTCCTTATGCTCTTCCCTGACTAGCTTGTGCTACTCAGAGGCACTTCAGTGATAAGAAGGCAACCCCGCCGTTCAGTCGCAGAAAGAGCTCGCATTGCTCCCCACAGACTAAGGGCTCAGAGGGATGTCGTTGAGACGGAGTAAGATAAATTCCCCATTTTAGTGGTAATGCGTTCAAGTTGATATATAAGACAGATATCATCTTTCTTCATTTCATCTCGGCCCTTCCATCAGAAAACTCCAATTTCCAGCGATCCTTCCCTCCAGTGCTCTGTTTATGTGGTTCTTTAGAGGAATTCCAGGTTTTCCTCTCCCTACAGGCACAGTCTCACCCTTTTCTCTTCTCTTCTAGGACCTTCGTCGGCCGCTCGAGAACACCTCCCACCACTAAGGTAAGGAGAATCTCATGTGGTTTTAGCCTGGATGCTGCGGCTGCGGCTTCCCGGTGGAGTCATTGATTCCCAGCCTTGAGGTTACATCTTGGCCTCTCAGAGTGCCTCCCTGGTCTTCTCCGCATTGTGAGGCCACAGAGGCCGCCCATATGGCCTCTCCTCCCTCACCCTTCTTTTCTGTGCTCCTAATGTAGTGATTGTTATGGCGTTTAGGAAGTTTCCGTTGTACACATGTAATGTCTCTTAATAGAGAGTTTGTGAATGTATTTTTGGAATAGTTTGTTGTCGTTTTGCGAGCATATGGACCTTTCTCAAGTGTGCAATATTTTATTCCGTTTTTCTAACGATATTTATTCACAAACACATGCCAGACTTTCTCTCTTCTCTTTCTATTTATGCTTAGCTCTTCCCAGACAACACTCGCCGTTCACTGAGGCATTAATCTCATCAACCATGACCCTATTTTTTTGTAACTGCAACGCATCCCTCCACAGTATCTCCCTTTACCCCAACGGCCACTCTCTCCCCCTATCAAGACTACCTCTTCCTCTTCAGACAGTCCCCCAAAGGTAAGTCGGCTCCAATCCCTTAAAACTATTTTTTACAACTATCTCTGCCATCCATCTTTCTCTAGCCAACGCACGACTTGCTCCTGGATAGTTTACGTTCCCTGATTCATATTTACGACGTGCATTGGCTGCCCCTGTACGTGCCTCGGCCCCACGCCCGTGTGAGGCTGCGGGGAGCTTTACGAGTCCTGTTCTGCATTTACACCTGCCAGTCTCACCTGTCGAACTTCATCACCATCTTATTATATTCAGAATTTATATACATGTATTAACTGTAGCATATATATATGTGTATATATATATATATATATATATATATATATATATATATATATATATATATAATTTTAACTCACCAGCTACTGGTTCTTTTCCTCCTCTGTCTTTGGAATCATTTTACCTCATTTATCTTTCTTACTTTCCTTCTTCCCCTCACTTTCGTTCCCTTTCTTCCTCACGTCTATTCCTTTCAACCATCATTTTACTTGAAGTCTGTTCGTAAGAAATGCAAGGTGTCATTTTGTAGCCATAAATTTCTTGTGAGTATAAACCTGAACGTATAATTATTAGAGTGACCCTCGTGCCACGGCGACACGGAGATTAAAATGCATTTTAACACTTGCTGGAGCCTCGTGGAGCCGGACGATGGCAAAACGTTGTAGCTGGAGTTAGAACAGTAGGTAGAAATGTGATGCTAAGGATGAGAAAGGGCTGTGGCGTGGTTATTGTAGGCGTGAGATGCAATGGTAAGAAAGCAAACAATAGTCCATAGGTTGTTAGTATTGTAGGTGTCATTTTATAAACAGATAATGTGAAACTTGTGGGTTTTTGGCTACAGTACCACATGTGTAGGGGAATTTCAGGTTGTGGTTTGGTTGTGGATAAGAGATCTTGATTCTGTGGTGGAGTGATTATGGTGAGGATGCGGGTGTGTGGGTGAGGCTGGTAGTGGTGATGAGGAAGATGCGTGATTGTATAGTAAAACAGCATAAGGGTTAAGAGAGAGAGAGAGAGAGAGAGAGAGAGAGAGAGAGAGAGAGAGAGAGAGAGAGAGAGAGAGAGAGAGAGAGAGAGAGAGAGAGAGAGAGAGAGAGAGAGAGAGAGAGAGAGAGATAATAAAAAAACCAGTAGTATTAGCAGTAGGAACAGCAGAAGTAGCAGTAGTAACCATATTAATCATAGTAGTAAGAATAGTAATATCAGCAATAGTACCAGTAGCAGCAAAAGCAGTAGAGACAGAAGTAGCAGCATCAATAGCAGTAGCAGCAGTAGTAGTGACAGTAGCAGCAGTAGTAGTGACAGTAGCAGTAGCAGAAATAACAGTAGCAGCAGTGGAGTGTAAAATTAGGCAAGCTAAGCTCCTGGTGGGTTAGGACGCTGCGAGAAAATTATGTGCGCAGTTGTATGACTGTACGGATGTTTTTCTTTTTTTTCATCTTCTTATTGGGAGCGTAGGAATAGCCAATCGTCACAGGTCTCCTACCCGCTCAGTACAGTGAGAAATATTGTAATTTGCCGAGTGCCTGCTGCTTCATATATCGGAGGGGGGGAGGAGGGCCCAGGCATGAAAATTGAAATTCCTCCAGGAGGCCGGATAAACTCTTGGTCTGTGACAGTTCTATTTTATTTCCCTCCAGCATTTCATTTTTCCGGATAAGCGAAGTATATTTTATCCCGGCGAGCTATTTTCGATTTCATTTTCCGATCTTATGCTGCGATATTTTCCCTCCACACCCCTTCCTGTTCCTCCCTCCTTTTCCTGCCTCACTCTCCCTCCCTTCCTGCAGTTCTCGCTCTCCTTACCACCTTCTTTTCCTTCTTCTCTCCCTTCTCTTACCTCCTCCTCCTCTTAAGTTACGATCAGTGCCTGCGCGGACCTAAATAGGAAAGTGAAAATGACATTATCTTAGGTACTGATAACCTTACATTACAGTAATGGGATGGCTGTGCTTATCAAGATGAATACAAACATTACTATTTTTCTTTCCCTCTTTCCCGATCTGCTAACGGCCTCTTTCTCTTATAGCCTGATGGTTCTTGAATTAATGGAGTGATTCTTCTTGCTGCCAAAGGGGAAAAAACAGACATAGATTCTAGTTTCCTTCTTTTTCATATTCTTTACCATTGTTTTACATGTGAAATATGAAACTCAGGCGCAGTTTTAATATGATCATCACCTTTAACGATTTATTAAGGAATATATATATCTTCAGGACCTATTTAAGGATAATGAGGAAATCTGAGAAGGGGAGGGAAGGAGGGAGAGAAGGATGAGTAAAGAGAATGGTGAGCATGAGGGACTTGATAATTAGTGGCGGTGCAAGAAAGGGTTAGGGAAGAAGTGAGGAGATGGAGCAGTTTAGGAATTAAAGAGAGATAGAGACAAGAGAAATTATTAGGTAAGGCAGCAGAGGAGTGAGAATGAGAAGATGAGGTGAATAATAATAGCCACAAAGAAGAGAAAATGAGAGAGAGAGAGAGAGAGAGAGAGAGAGAGAGAGAGAGAGAGAGAGAGAGAGAGAGAGAGAGAGAGAGAGAGAGAGAGAGAGAGAGAGAGAGAGAGAGAGAGAGAGAGAGAGAGAGAGAGAGAGAGAGAGAATGTGACCACAAATAGAGATAAAAGAATGATAGAAAGAAGGGGAGAGACAAGAGTTGTACAAGAAGGGCAGCATCAGAGACAGAAGTGAAAGAGGAGGAGGGGACAGAGGGAGGCGCTGGATAAGGGAGCCAAAAGTACAGACAGACAGAAGGGAGAGGGAGAAAGGGGGGTTTGGGAAAGGGAGGAAGAATCCGAGTAAGGGAATCTTGGGGTGGGAGGGGGAGAGGGGAGACATATCATGGAGAGAACCCGGAGAGAGGTAATATATTAGCTCGCACTCATATTCATTGCTATCACACTGCGGCTGTCATGAGGGGGGGAGGGGGGAGGGGGAAGGGGGGAGGGAGGGAGCATCGGACTGACCGTAGAGGCTTTACCAGACTTTGCTCTCCGGGGCGCATAGGTCCATTATGCTAATAACTTCAACTCCCTTCGCAACGCGGGAATTTATCGTACGTAATCATGCTACAGTTGGTTCTCATTTGATAGAAAATTGAGGGATTGGATACTTGCAAGGGAGTGTGCTACGCCGTCTTGTGGATGCTGCACGTCTTAATCAAGGTGGAATTTGGTGTCGTGTGAAGCATCATCACTAGGTACTGTGACGCTACGGATGGCTTAGTGGAGCAAATAAATTCAGAGTTATAGAAAATAATTGCAGTAGCACACACGTCAATTACTGTGAGGCGGCGGGGATAGGAACCAATAACTCGCTGCCAAGACTTTGATATCTTACAGGAAACGCCTGATTGAGACCTTCGTGGAGACAAGGAAGGTGATTCACGCCCGGGGATTACAACTATTAATGCTTGACTTACCGAGATTTACATTACAGGTTCGTGAATCCCTCGAAAATTTCAGTCAAGAAACTTATGGAATGTAATAAATAAGGCTGCTCCGTGCCTTCAAAACTGAGAGAAAATCGCCCTTATTGACCAGCTGGCCCTTCCCTCCTTGCTACCTCATGATCTGTTGGACGGGGAAAAAAAAAGTGTTTGACGTCCCTCTGCCCTTGAACCGCTGAGCTCACAACGTGTTTCTATCGCGGCCTCCGACCTCATCTCTCAGGGGGAGTTTTGCAAGTCCACGTGTAATTTTTATAACTTGTAGCAGCAAATCAAGTACCAAGCAGGATACATAGTCATGGAGGCAGTGCGTGATTGTAGCCAATTCACCGTGTTATTTATATGTCTCCTCAGCTGCATGGAGTAAAAGCGGCGCTAATGTTTAATGCTATGAAATGATTAACAGGTTTTGGCTCCGCACGGAAACCTTGTAACTGGTTGACCTTGGACGGCCGCCGGATCTACATTTCTATACATATATATTTTTCCCCCTTCCACTTATCACATAATATTTTTCTCGTGTTGAAAATATTAAAATGGTGGTTTCTGTGATCACTGCTATTCACTCAATGTTTACACAGAAAATACTTTGAGGGTTATTATTTTGGTTCGTATATTTTACAAGTATTTTACCAGTTACAAAGAAGACAAAGATAAATGAGCGTGTATCCAACCACACTCACGTACCACAACATTTTTTACTTATATACTATGGACACAACATTTCTCTCTCAAGCCTCATTTAAGAGCAGGAGAGGCACTTCCAGCCTAGCCAACATTAATGCCGGATGTGGTAGAATATAACTTACAACTACCTCACGCAACCACTAAACATAACAGGGCGCTTTTCTACCTTTACATTTTATTCTGTATTCCTTTAATTCTCCTCTAACACCGCGCACTATGAAAACATTACTGGCCATGCATATAAATTATTACTTTGGCCTGACGCACGACGTGTTGGCTGGGGCTTCACATCACTTTATTTGCATTAAGCATACTGTGTGATGGCCGCGAGAGGGTTCCTGCATAAAATTAACAACGGTGGAATGCTACATCGCGTCGTGCGGGGCTGTGGTATTAAATTTCATGCGAGATATATTATGCCCGGTGATCGATGAGAGAGAGAGAGAGAGAGAGAGAGAGAGAGAGAGAGAGAGAGAGAGAGAGAGAGAGAGAGAGAGAGAGAGAGAGAGAGAGAGAGAGAGAGAGAGAGAGAGAGAGAGAGAGAGAGAGAGAGAGAGAGAGAGAGAGAGAGAGAGAGAGAGAGAGAGAGATCAGACCTAAAGTACCCTTGGAGTCGCCTGGTTCCCCTCTACACTGGTCATTGATGTCAAGGTGGTGACGGTCCCCAAGCAATTTCTAGGTGCAGCAAGCATTACCCTCGCGGCGACCTCTCCACCTGATCAAAATGCTGCCGGCTGCTATTGGCACCTCGTAACCGCTTTAGTGCCACGATGTAATGGCCGCCACAGATGGGGGGAGCAGGACTCCTATAGGGGTCCTGCTCCCATCCCAGCCCCTCTCCTCCTTTTTTCTTCCTCTTCCTCCATTTTTTTTTTTATTCCTTTACTTTTTTATCTTTCTTTTCCTCGAATTCTGTCGTCTCGTCTTGTCTCGTCTTCTGATCCCTGCATGAATACCTGACCGTCTGCCTGTTTGTCTTCCTGCAGTTTTGTGTGCAGTGTGTGTGCAGACGTGTTTGTTTGTGTATGTGTGTTTTTCCTCTCCCTCTCTCTCTCTTCTCTTTCTTTCACGGTCACACAAACACAAACACATGTACTATTGCATATAAAGTCGGTCAGTCTCGTCTTACTTAAGCCTTTTCACACTAAGTAACACATTGTATATTCAACGTTGTGGTGCATCTACGTAAAACTAAATACTATTGCATGAAACCCGAGATCCTTCCTATATTTTCTTTCTATCTACGTATTTGTTTGTGGGACATTTTGTTTTTCCATGTCAGCATGCGTCCCCCGCCCGTCACACCTGCTGCACTAGGCGGTGTCTAACTAAAAGAGTAATTCAGCAAGACGTGTTCCCCAGACGCCGGCAGCTCTGCCCCGACACAACTAGATCCCATCTTACCCACTTTTTTTTTCTCTTCAGTCTGCGATCTCGTGACCTCCCCGTACCCGCCACCCTGGATTCCGCAAACTGGTTTCGGTGTTTATACTTAAGCTTTCTTGTTTATTTTAGCAGTAATGATATAGTGAAAAGTAATACGTGATTAAATGTAATTTTGCTTCTTTCATAGCATGGCTAAGGGAAGCGATTTTTTGTTTCATTGCTGCTCTTATTGCTATCATATTTACGATCTCTGAACACATACATTTATAAGAACAATGGAAAGCATGCTGGATAAACGTTTACACACACACACCCACACACACACACACACACACACACACACACACACACACACACACACACACACACACACACACACACACACACACACACACACACACACACACACACATACACCGCTACACACGTAAGACGCTAAACCCCCTTCATAAACACCGTCACAGTCACCTCGGCAGCTGGTCGGAGGCGGATAATACCTCCCGCAAGTAAACACAGGGTCGGCCAGGATTTAGTTCCTCGCCTTCCTTAATATATTGCGGCCCAGTTGTGTCAGAAGCCCCTTGAAGCCTGGCCAAGACCCCGCCACTCCATTGTGTTTATATCCCTTGTCTACTTGGTGCGTCTATGCTGAGGGGAGATGTGTGTGTGTGTGTGTGTGTGTGTGTGTGTGTGTGTGTGTGTGTGTGGGTGTGTGGGTGTGGGTGTAGGATACGAGTGTTTACATGTACGTACCAATCCCATGAAGTATATGTGTAGAGGCTATTCAGTATGTTTGTGTATCAGAGTCTGTTTTGTGACTCGTCTTTCAGTGTGTGGGTAATCCAAGAGCTTGCGGTACGTGTAAATATACAAAGGAAGGACAAAGTCTTGGCGGGGGAGAGTGACGGGGAGACATGTGGAAAGTGTGAAGGGAGATAAATCGTACTGCGACGGGATGGAGACATATGCAAGGGCGTCTGGGAGAGAAAAAAAAAGCTAAAATAAGAGAAGGAATTAAGGGAAGGTCACTTGAAGGAAGGAGACATGAGTAAGGTTATTTAAGATAATAAAGAGACGGGGAGTTAAGGAATGGGATGAGGTCAACGAAGTGGGTGGGGAGGCCGGGAAGGGTCACTAACTAGGGTGTGGCGTGAAGGGCAGGCAGGGAAGGGGAGGGATGAAGCCAAATCACGCTCAAGGATGAAGAATGAACCACTTAGACGAATCAGTTCTGTGCGAGGTAAAGGTTCATATTTCCTTAACCATTTTCAGGCCCATTACCAGAGGCTTCCCAGACCAGTGTGAAGTGTGTGCATGGTTGTGGTCGTAAGAGAGAGAGAGAGAGAGAGAGAGAGAGAGAGAGAGAGAGAGAGAGAGAGAGAGAGAGAGAGAGAGAGAGAAAGAGAGAGAAAGAGAGAGAGAGAGAGAGATAATTTACACTCTTTGACTCCTTTTCTCTCCCTCGGTCCTAGAAACACGACCCTAAAATAAGCAACCCACCCCACCCTCATCCAGTTTACATTTTCGAGGGTCCCTTCCTGCCTCTGTAAACAAAACACTGGGTGAATTATCCGCCTGATAATACCTCACAGATTCCAGTACCAGTGAACCAAAATATCGCACAACAGTAGAAAAAGAAGAAAAGAAAAAAAAAGGCAAAAATAAACAACTTTGCCATTTTCCCGGAACGAGTAGAGGATCCAATTCCGTGGTATAACTGTTATGGAGAATTTGAATGGCACGGCTGGGATCTATTGCCTCTATTACCTGGATTTAAAAACTTGGAATCGAATTTCTCAGTGATACGGCCTTTCCCATGTGTCATATTCAATAAATTATGGCTAAACCTTGTATTGTGCGAGGGTGCAGTGAGGATTCTGGTCCTATTACTTGCATGGTCGACCAGGTGAGTTAAACGCAGCTCTTTTGTTATTGGATGAGGTGTAGGAGGTCCTCTTTTATACATACGTGAAAAGGGGAAATAATATCATATACACGTACCAAATTTAACTCCCTTGCTGATGGCCCAATGTATTTGTATATATATATATTTTTTTTTCTTTCTTTCTACCGCCACTCCTATCCATGCCACCCCCTACTCCCCATCCCTCCCTCCTCCCTCTCTTTTTCTCTTGCTCTCTCTCTCTGGGTTGTTTGAGTGCGATTATGTGGTGTTTCTCTTGACGGTGGTGTGTAATACGGATAAACACACACACACACACACACACACACACACACACACACACACACACACACACACACACACACACACACACACACACACACACACACACACACACACACACACACACACACACACACACACACACACACACAGCAGCTGGCGGTATAGTGTGTCCCGTGTGCAGCAATATTTCACGCCTCGCTCTGTTAAATGCTCGGAAACAGACAGACGAGAAGCATTTCACTCAGCACGACTCTGTTCACTGTCTTATCTGTCTTGTATGTCTTGTACGTCCTGGCCATCTTGTGCACGTGAACATACGCCAATATAGCCTACCACTCCCTGTTTACCAAATATTCTGTATGCCTGTCTCTCTGCTTCTCTCTCTCTCTCTCTCTCTCTTTCTCTCTTTCTGTTAGTATATTTGTCTGTCTGATTGTCTGTCAGCCTACCATTTTGTCTGCATTGCTGCCTCTCTCTCTCCCTTCCTATTTATTTATCTATCTATTCATCTATCTCACTCTCAAGGGTATACTTTGATTGTTGAATAATATATAACGAGAGAGAGAGAGAGAGAGAGAGAGAGAGAGAGAGAGAGAGAGAGAGAGAGAGAGAGAGAGAGAGAGAGAGAGAGAGAGAGAGAGAGAGAGAGAGAGAGAGAGAGAGAGAGAGAGAGAGAGAGAGATAGAGAGAAGTTTGAGTGACCAGATGGGCTTAATTAACTCTCTTGGCTTTCATTGGACACACTCGCGCTCAGGAACCCAGTGAGTCGGCGCAGAACACGAAATTTATAGCCTCTTCCACTCAAGGAAGAGCGAGGCGAACAAGGACCGAAATTTAACTCGTGCATGAAAAAGGCCGGTAAGGGGTAGTAGGGCTGCAAAAGATTCAAGTGAAAGTAAAAATAAAAACCCTTTGACCTCAGTGAAATTAAGGTAATAAAGATGAATCAAAACTCACAACCTGATACCGTTTTCTTTTCTTCATTTTTCTTTTCTTCTTTTGTTTTCTTGCTTGGATGTCACCGTCGTGCTGTGTCCTAGCTTGGCGCAGGGGACAAGGAGACGAAGACGTGTGGCGTTGGAAAGTGTGGCAGAGTGTATACCATCTCATTGTGCCGCCTCTTTGGTTAGTTCTTCTACTGAAAAAGACTGAAGGTGAGAGATAGATAGATAGAAGGAGTTATGTTTTATAATTATCCAGTGTTCTTTTATTTTTATTTAAGTACATGTTGAGCATAATCTTCATTTATTGGCATCCTTGATTCATCTTATGTTGTCTCACATCACTTTGCTTCCATGTTGCATTAACCTGTTTCATTGTCCCTTACACACACACACACACACACACACACACACACACACACACACACACACACACACACACACATACACACACACACACCCACCCACCCACACACACCCACACACACACACACACACACACACTAATATCAGAATAACGCGAGACATTCCGCGTTTCATTATATAACAGGCGTTTAAGACTCTGTAAAAAGGTCTCACACTGCCTCATCTTCACTCTTATCCTCCTTCTATTGTATAATTATCGCATCAGCGGCTGCCAGACGATGTTGGGGTCTCGTTTACTTCCTCTCCCCTCCGCCTTCCCGTCCTCCCTCGCACCGCCTCTTCACTTTCAAGGTTACGATGAAAATCAAACTTTAAATCAGTCTTGAGAGTAACTTGCATATGTCTAGTGATGTCTTGAGGGTTATTGTGTCGCGTGTCCTGCGTAGCTCCGCCTCTGTGGTCACCAACCTCATAATGGCCGAGTTAATTTTCATGGGGGTTTTATTAGCGGGCAAAAAAAACAACTACTTAAGGGTTAATTTACATATCGTAGTCCCTCTTTCTTCCGGTTTCCGCCCTTGAGAGTCGGCTGGGAGGATGCAGAGACCCATGTCGGGAGTGAAAACTGAAGTGTGTGTGTGTGTTTTCTCTCTTCCCGCATCTTAACCGTGCTCTTCCTTCCTTGTTGACTCAGATTTCCTCGCAAATAAGTATGTAAAGAGGTTGTTTACTTTAGGGATACGGGTACTCATGCATTATTCATAACTCAAAGATAACATCATTACCATTACCATTACCGTCTGAAAACATTCCTAAACAAACATTATTTTCTACGTGGGTTTCATTCTTCTTAAGGTTAATCGTTCTCTCACTTGCCTGCTTCCTCTCTCTCTCTCTCCTCTCTTTTCTCTCCTCTCCATTTTCCTTCCTTCGCCCGCCATAAAGAAATCATTACGGTAATTCCTCGTGGGTAATCAAGGAGAGTGTTGTCGACCACTCCCTCCCCTCGTTAGCACCCGTCTGATCCTCGCCGAGCCTCAGCCTCCCATTCCCTCTCCACTCTGCATTATTTTTCCTTACCAAGCTGCTCTTAGCGATGGCGAGCGAGCGATACAGTAGTGCCCTCATGTTGTGGAGGTGCTTGTCGGGCTGCGGGGTGAGGGTTGGAGGGGGAAGGGGTGAGGGTTGGAGGGTGCGGGGTGATGGTTGGTGGGGTGTGGGAGGTGTGCATTGGTATGAGGTGGCCTGGGTTTATGGAGGCTTAGTGGTGGGGGTGTGAGGCTTACGGTGAATGTGTGTGTGTGTGTGTGTGTGTGTGTGTGTGTGTGTGTGTGTGTGTGGGAGTCGGTGTATGTGTGTGTGTGTGTGTGTCTGTGTGACTATTTCTTATGTTGTTATGTTTTCTTATGTCATTTTTATATTGTAAAGTAAAATAAAGGAGAGAAAGAAAAAATCGTGTGAGAGTCTTGATACTTTAAAGATGGTTGTGTGGACGCCATCACGCGGGTCTGGCAGTGGCTGTCAACACGATCCTCCAAAGTCCACTAAGGAGGTGGACACTAAGACAACATCGCCCATCCAGGGACATTGGACGCCCCCCCTCCCCCCTCCCTGGTCTCCCTCGTTCCGCTAAGCTCACGCTGGACTGGTGCACCAACGAATCGCCTGAGACTTCCACTTGGATTGCTACACTCGCCCGTTCCTTGTGAATAACTGGGCCTCCGCGCCATTTTGAAACCTAATACTGCGGGATTGGTTTCTGTCGTTTCGTGTTTTTGTCGTTCCCTGTTTCCTCCTCACCTCACTTTTCCTTTTCCAGATAGGCCTAATTTTGAGTGTAGGCCTACTGGGTTTACACGACTGTTTCCCTCCTTTCTTCCCTTCCTGCTGCATCGCTCCTGTTACCTGACACCCACCACTCGGGTCACGACCCCGTAGGGCACAAACCTCCCCTTTTGTGTAACCGCGAAGACTGCTGACGACGCCTCACGGTGCTTCTCTTAACTCACGAGTCAGGCACGACTTTAGCGGATGACATGAGGCCGGATGTTCACTTAACAAAATTATACTCGCTTGAAATGCACACGAAAGTCGACTGATGCTTGTATACGCGGCTGTAGATATTGTAGTGGAAGGTTCGAACAGGTCTTGGTGAGGCATTGAAATTTAGTGGTGGCTGAAGGGCGACAAAGCTCCATGGACAGACTCAATGTATCGTGGCTTTGGTAGGCCAATTTAGCAACGGGAGAGGCTTGGGACCTGTCAGCGGCTGCGTTGTATCTGTAAATACCGGACGTGACCTTAGAGCACCGCCTCCCTTTTGGATGGCAAGGAGATGAAAGACCACAACACGGCGGTTACATTGTGGCCACAACGGGACAGAGGCATCGTATGACATTCCTTTCCGTAAATAGTCACGACTCTCTGTATGGTGAAAGGAGACTCGTTTTGCGGCGGAAATATGAACTTTTTTGTCATGGATTCTGAAGAAGTACGTTGAAATTGTTTTATATATGATTCACGTGGACTTGATTAGTTTTTATTGTGATTTAGAAAGTTTACAAAGGTATTAGTAGTGCCAAATTATTAGAGCATGTAGATAACTAATATGTGGGAGAGTTGAAACAAGAGTGTAGCAGTAAGTGGCAAAAAGTGTTCTGTTATGAGGAGAATTTCTGACCTCCCCCAACCACCATACCTTACATATTCCTTCTATTTAAGTAGGATGTGTAGCGAACCATAGAAATAACATGACATAACATCAATGACAACACCTACATACAGCCCACCATCACCAACAACACCACATGAACCCAAACGTATAGAAAACAACAAACACACATCCAGCATTACAACAACAGGGGAAACAATAAAACAACACTGATAATTACACCCTAGACGCACACCCCAACCTGCCGAACATTAAACAAAAAACGAAGGGTAATAAGAGCCTTGTAAAACCGTGTCTGATTCCTGCTCCCCGTGGCGACAAGGTGGTCATTACGGAGATGATTTGGTCTTCGCCCGCAGCTCAAGTCGCGATAAAAGCCACGCAATCAGTCGGTCTGACGCCTTAGAGAGGATGTCAATGACCACCTTCACAGCAAGAGGCGCCAAACTTCAACCCTTAGGAATTATGGGCTTAAGAATTACCATGCTTGCGTGCGTGTTTCTAGAGGGAGGGAAACGCAAATCAAGGAAATCGTGGAAGTCCTTGGGTTATAAGGTCTACACACACACACACACACACACACACACACACACACACACACACACACCCACACACACACACACACACACCCACACACCCACACACACCCACCCACACACACACACACACACACACACCCACACACACACACACACACACACACACACACTCACGCAAGAGAACGCTGGAGGCTACCGAGCAGAACCATATGCAAGAAGGGGAAGGGAAAGGAAGGGGGAAGGGGCAATAGAACCACATGCCCCGTTTTCCTTTTCCTCCCCACCTTTGTCCCCATGGCTTGAGGAACGAGTAGCGACCCATTAAGAAGGGGAGGAACACTCTCGCAAACGAAGGAGGCTCGTACATTTGAGGGAGGCGGGAGAGGAAGGGGCGAGGGTCAGTCTGGAAAGCGAACTCTCAGTGCCACGGAGAGAGGACGGAAAAATATATGTAGAGTGAACGAAAAAGAGGCAGGAAGTGGCAGTGTTGTAATCTGTTTTCCTCTTCCTCCTTCTCGTTTTCCTCCCCCTGCTCACCCTCCACCCCCTCCCCTCCCCCCGCCTCACCCCATTCATTAATCTGAAGCGCCTATGAGTTTCTTTTTCTCTTACAATTATTACTTTTCCTCGTCTTGTTTCGTCTTCCCCAAACTTCTGTCTCTCCTCCTCACCATTCTCGTCTTCTCGTCCTCTTCATCTCCTCCTCTTTCTTCCTATCATATCCCCTTTTTCTCCCCTCTCCTCCTCCAGTAGATTTCAGTTCGTCCTGGAATGCTCCTCTTTCCCCTCACTCACGTTGCGTCGCTGGTTGTGGGGGAGCAGATATTTTTTGTTCATCTCGGGTTCTGATCATCAAACTTTGGCAGGAGAGGAGAGTAAAGGCTCGTCCAGATACGCTAATGGCCATAGTTTCCTGTCGTCCAAAATACCGCAGGAAAAGTGTCAGTCGGTCCATAACAGTAAACAAGGAGTGACGGGGCTTATACTAGGATGTATTTCACCCTGAAGGATATATGCATGTGGATGGAGTACCGCAAAGTTTTATGGGTGAAAGTAAAATGGAGTTGTTGTTTTTTTTTAGCTATAAATGAAAAGAATATATAAAGTTAGAGAATCACAAGCAAATGTTATGGCAGAAGTAGATTGAGGATGAGGTGAAGATGTTGGTAAAGGAAGGAAGGTAGGAAGGTAGGAAGGAAGGAAGAGGAGGGATGGATGGATGGAGATGCGGGGGGAGAGGAGGGAGGGAGAAAGGAGACGGAGGTGCAGCTCGACTCATTATGTTGTCGCGGTGGTCAGCCTTCAGCCCACATCATCTCTCAAGGACGACGCTATTCAGGTGTCACCCTCGTTACATCTCCACTTGTATTCGAGGATTATCATGATACAGGTTATGGACGCGTCTCGGCTGCATTCTGCCATTCAGTTGCGGTTAAGGATGACGGAAGGAAAAAAATGTCTGTGAGGCAAGAAAAAGTTACGGAAAAATAAAAAAATAAGTAAAAAAAAATAGAAAATAATAAAAAAAATGTATGAGAGAGAGATTATGTAAATAAGAATGATAGAGATCTGATAGATGAAGGTGGGGAAGAAAAAAATGGCCTAATGGAATGAAACAGCGTCTGTGGAGGGAAAAAAGTGTAATACAGAGGAAATGAGAGGAGGAAGGAGGGATGGGTGAACGGGGGAAGGGAGGGAAGGAATGTATGTTTGGATTGAGGGAGAACTGCGAGGGTGTAAGTGTGAGGAGGAGGGAAGCTGTGAGAGATGGCTGGGAATGTGAGGGAGTGAGGGAAGCATGGAAGGAAGGGTGATCCTGGCCGGGGTAACCTAACGAGAGGGAAATGTATGGATAAAACAGTAAAAATTAAAGGTTATGTTAGTAGTGTATTCATATCTGATGCTGATGCTACACTTAACAGTACTTCTGATAATAAATGTATGCAAATAATGATTGGTAATAATAATAATAATGATAATACGCTTCACTGATCGCACACACACCCTTACCTCACCCCACACACGCACACCAACTCATACCACCACCACCACCACCACCACCACCACCACCACCATTGCTGCCTCCACCACGCCATCCGAGTGCATGTTCCCCCTCAGACAGCGGCTTGATTTATGCTAACACCCCCGACAACCGCTACGGACGTCTCGAGGCTCATTACTGATGCGCTCCACGGCCTCCGCTGACTTATCTAATGTTGCGACAAGGTCCTGCCCGGTTTGGTTGCTCTGCCGCCCCCGACACGACCACGCTGCCCGCCCGTAACTCAGCCTGACGGTGGTGCGGCCATGCTGTTTTCTTTTTTGCCTTTATGGAACATGAGGGGGTAAAGAGGGAGGGTTTTTGATTTATAATGTTTAGGTATTTTGATAAGAATATTCTGTTTGTGTGTTTATGTGTGTGTGTATACCTGTTTGCCTGTCTGGTTGTGTCTATCTGTGTGTGTGTGTGTGTGTGTGTGTGTGTGTGTGTGTGTGTGTGTGTGTGTGTGTGTGTGTGTGTGTGTGTGTGTGTGTGTGTGTGTCTCGCTCTCTCTCTCTCTCTCTCTCTCTCTCTCTCTCTCTCTCTCTCTCTCTCTCTCTCTCTCTCTCTCTCTCTCTTTCTCTTTCTTCCAACCCTTGATATCTATGGTTACTGTCACACATAAGTAGCTGAGACACTTTTATCTGTAGTCTTACATTCCCTTCAGTAGGCACATGAACATAACTTAGCACTAAGATCTTTATATTTTGCTTTATTTTCCCTGCATTCACTATTGACAACTTTATAACCCAAAGAAGTAGTAGTAGGAAGGGTAAGATTAATACTAATAATAATAATGATAATAATAACAAAA
Source organism: Metacarcinus magister (assembly GCA_029783475.1). Taxonomy (NCBI): domain Eukaryota; kingdom Metazoa; phylum Arthropoda; class Malacostraca; order Decapoda; family Cancridae; genus Metacarcinus; species Metacarcinus magister. The sequence goes on along the minus strand of JAPQNM010000008.1, from coordinate 11,610,737 downwards.
ATAATGTAAGCAGGAAATAAAATAGCATCAAGAAAGAAAATAAGAAGCATAAGAGAAAGTTTTGCACTGATCTAACGACTCAGTCCATTACATAAACATAGAAAATTAAATTGTCAATAAGGAGAAAGTGCACTATAAAAATTTGAAACAAGATAGATAAAAAGAAAACGAGAGATGGGGAATGGGAGAGGAGCAGGGATGAGGCTTGACTGGCCAGGCTCAGGAACAAGCTGGGATGATCTGGATTAGGGAATCGCCAATCGTTACAGACAGCGGTGGTCGCATCGGAAACCTTTATCTTCCCACCAGTGTAAATCAGCACCAGGGACGTGTTGCCCCTTGTAGTGCCTTGTTTTTGTTTTGTTTGATGGATGGTAATGCCTTTTATTTATTTTATTTAGTTTTTTTTTGTTTTTAGTTCTCGTGATCATATATAAGTAGATAAGCTTGTTGATTTGTTTTCCGTATTTGTTTTTATTTATTGTTTTGTTGTTATTGTTGTTGCTGGTTTTTGGGTTCATCTCTTCAATCCATTTTGAGATTAACGAAAAAATTTTTACTTCGTTATATGTATATTTTATTATTTTTTTCATTACATTGTTTTCCCAGGACCATTTTTCTTGTTTTTTTGTCTTATGGTTATCACTTTTCTTCTTTTCGTTCTCATTTTACCCTCGTGTTCCATTACTAATATATAGAATCGGTTGCCCATTGGTTGCATACATCCGCCATCCATCCACCCACACGCCCGTCCGCCCAATCAGCCCACCGCAGTCCACTATTTTTTCACTGTTGCTGGAAACGAAGTAGGAAATAAATGGGCGGAAGTTGCGAGAAAAGGAAGCTACCGAGGGATGTACGTGATTTCGCCCCCTCCCTCCCCCCCGCTCTACAAAAAAAGATCCATAGACTCACACACACACACACACACACACACACACACACACACACACACACACACACACACACACACACACACACACACACACACACACACACACACACACATACTACACACTGCACCAGCTCTTCACCCAAACATTATGATTTATTTTTACCAAGTTGGTGAGTTTTATCCCAACAATTTACCAGCCACCAAGTGACGTCAGGAGGCGAGGCAGCTGAGGCGAGAAGAAAAACGCCAGGAATCCCCACCATGGACGCTAATCGTTGAGAGGGAGGGAGGGAGGGTGAAGGTTGCGTCTCATCCATTCCGTAAATTCACACGAAGTCTTGTAGCTTCTGTGGGTGGTGCATGCTACGTTACCCTTTTTTCATGTATGTCTTTTTTTTCATTTATTTTTCTCTCTCCCTCATTTGTGTGGTATTCTTTGTATTTTATGCATCTTTCAAATGCATTTATAAGTCTATACCCGGTTTTATCGTAGAATCCAATTGTTGAATATTGTATTATTAATTAACTTTAAATGAAGGATAGAAGTCTAGTGATGGCGGATCGGAACCTCAGAAAGGCGTCACGTCAAGAGGTTGAGATCCTGCATTGTGTGTGTGTGGTTGATCGTGACTCCATTATCGAGTACGTGCTCGCTCCCTCGTGTTCCCGTCCACTGCTCTCAGGCTGACGAAGCATCGCTGGATTGATGGATCGATTTTCCTGGTTCTGCCGTGAGAGCATTGTTCTTACTTCCACAAAGAGAACATTTATCTCTGTTAATTTATGATGAAAAAAATTTGTTATATTAAAGTTTTGAATTTATTGCTTAAACTGATTTTTTTTCATCATATTTTTCTTATTCAACATTAATGAAGGTGGCTTGTCAGTTCCAAGCCCCAGACTCTGTGTAGTGAATCTGGTACGTCGACATCGACTTACGGCAGATTTAAAGTGATTTATTGATTTTTATTCATTAGAAATCCCATTTAGATTTAGAAATACAATTGTGCAGTGTTGCCAACTCTCTCCAGTGAAGTATTATGGCGTCCCATTATTTGATGGTCGTCTGAAGGTTGTGACTCAGTCTGGCGCTGCAGGCTAGACGACCTGGCGCGCCCGCGGCAGCCACACACTTGCAGCCATTAATAGGACTCGTCTCTAAGTGTTTCAACCTTGACACACGCACTCACGCACACGCACATTGCCATGCTCGCAGCTCCTCAATGCTACCATTTTTGCATTAGCGATAGTGGAACTTTTTTTTTAACAAAAGTTGGGAAAACTCTTTCAAAGACGTGATAGATTTTACCAATTCGTAGTGAGGTGACCACATTCACTATGATATGAAATTTCCTATTTTCAAGTTTCTTGGGAATTTCTTTGAAATCTTTTTATGTATATTCACTTGATAAGTGATGGGTCATTTAAATTTTTCATGGAAAGGTACGAGGCCCACCCATTCCTGTTCCCAAACTTTCCTCATGTTTATGTATTTTCTAAACACACTCTCACACACACACACACACACACACACACACACACACACACACACACACACACACACACACACACACACACACACACACACACACACAGTGGACGCCTCTACCCCAAATATTTACACTTGTCTTGTACCTCCTTCTCACGCCAGCATCTGATCAGGTGATATATTAGGTCCGGGTTGGTAACTGGGGTGGTTTTTCCGGGGCTGGGCGAGGAAACCCCCGGGGAAAGGTAAAGCCTGACCCTCTGGTCCCCTTTGGCACCCCTTTGGCTGTGGCAGCAGCTGGGGCCATCTGTTTCCCTCGGCCGCTCATAACGTCAATTTCTGGCCGAACTGGAAAATATCAGGCAACGGGGGTTACGTTATGTTTGTTTATATCTTTATAGAAGCGAGGCTTTGTGATAGAGGGAATCTGTGGGCGCGAGGGCGGTAGTGTGGAGCTACGAGGCCATGTTAGCGGGTGGGGGACATGTTATTTGTCACTTCAATAAAATACAGGCGGTCATGTTATGTTCTCAATTTGCATTTGGCGTTCGTAAGGCTGACATTACTGTTTTTTTTCTGCAGTATAATGTGAAGACATTCGTGGTGTGGTGGCGGTGAATAAGTTGTTTGTGGATGTAATGGCAATACTGAAAGTGGTAAAAGGACAAGGTAATGGTATTTGGGTTGCTATACACCACGATGTATGAGTGCATGGCTGTACTCGTAGTCATGACAAGGGACCTATACGAAAGAACAGCGGCGTGGTGGTGCTGGTGACGGCGGTGTGTCCAGCCGTGACGAAACAAATATCAGTAACTACCGCAGCGATGGTGATGGTGATGGTGGCGGCGGCGGCAATACAGGAGTTGGTATAGTGGTGGCTGTAGAGAAAGTAATAACAGCACAAATGGTGATGGTGGCAGCGATGGCGGTGATAGAGAAAGGAGAGAGACGATACAGACACAAGCGGCTGTCAGTGGTAGGGGGTATGGTAGGGATCTCTCGACATCTCCCTTGATTAAAGAGAAAGAAACCCCCGCAGTTAAAACACGGCTCGGTTGATTCTACAAATATTTCCACCTCGCCTCCCCATCCCGCCCTTCAGCTGTTGTTTGTTTACCCTCAGGTCGATGATGGAACGGGATTTATGGATCTGTTAAAAAAGGGAGACTAAAAAAACGTGATGTAAGTGCTGATAGCTTTTCCATTGGGGATTCTAGAGCCAATTTTTTGGTATGGTTGAATTTTTGGTCACGTGATGGACTGGCCGGGGGGGTATTGGCCAATAAAATAAAGGAAGGGATGGAGGTGTACGTACCGCAATATTTGACTGTGTGTGTGTGTGTGTGTGTGTGTGTGTGTGTGTGTGTGTGTGTGTGTGTGTGTGTGTGTGTGTGTGTGTGTGTGTATACATATATATATATATATATATATATATATATATATATATATATATATATATATATATATATATATATGTACATTGAAAATTCAGGAATGGGGCATTAGTGGGTATTACTGAGATATTCACGTATTAAATGTATTATATGCACTCTTAATGGCTTAAGATAAGTCACCCATTTATTAATTGAAAAAAAGGTACACCAAATAAAAATATTAAAAAAATATGTAGTATATATTTGAACAGCTAACACACTTTCACCATACAATTTCTATCAAGTTTCAAACAAAAGCTAGTACATGTGTTGGGTAAAATATTTTTAAAAAGCCCAAAACACAACCCATTGATAACCCAAAGTGCGCGCCACACACCACCGTCACACCACTTCCACCACAACAGCCTCCGCACCACCATTACCTCACACACTATGAGTAAAATAGAGAACATACTCTACCACGCCTTGCAAAACTTAAAAGGAGCTGCCATAAGGTAACTCTGCTATTGCGTCCAACAAAAGGCAATGGCTAGAGAAGAAAGCGTGGTGAAGGGAAGCTTGAGTGTGGGAGGACGTTCTTCATGTAACGCGTTCTTGGCTGTACTTCTGGGCGGTTTCCGAGCGAACTCTCCACGTTACAGAGGTGTGACGCTGAGTGGGAACGATCCCTTTAAACTCTCCCCGGTGCTCCAGGCCCTTCATTGATCCAAGCTTTTGTGCGCCTGTGGCATATCGGCACCAGCCCGGCATAGAAAACTTGAAAAACCCGCCAATGGTCTCTTAAAGTATGGCATGGGGCGGGAATGCTATTTATTATTGTAGTTATTTTCGCTAGGGGACGGTCGGCTGGGGGGAAGGCGAGGTGCGGCAGGTGCTCCAGCCTACACTGCCGCTGGAGATTATTCTGGGCTCGCCGTGTGAAAGAGGGTGATCATTCATGCCCTGTGTAATGCTACTAATGGAATCCAGGCAAGGGGGGGAAGGGGGGGAGGTGAAGGAAGAAGAGAAAGGGGAAAGGGAGGGTGGTATGGCTTGTGTCTGGGCGAAGAGCAGAAGTTGCGGTGGAGCTGAGCTGCTTAGTATTATTGGTGGTGGTGGTGGTGGTAGTGGCGGTGTTTATTCAGTGAGGGAGTATTGTGTTACTGGTTAATGCAGGTGACCGTGGTGGTGGTGATGTGTGTGTGTGTGTGTGTGTGTGTGTGTGTGTGTGTGTGTGTGTGTGTGTGTGTGTGTGTGTGTGTGTGCGCTGGTGATGAGAGCTGGGTGACGACGGCGGTGCGGAGTATGTATGGTAATGGGAAGGCTGGTTCTGGACGAAGGTAGTGAGAGGAGGGGATGGGGGGAGGGGCAGGAGGGGTTAAGGAATGGCGTTGCGGGTGGAGGTTAACTCTTGTGAATGTGACGCGGCGGCCTCTATTTCGGAGGGAGAATGAACGCATCATGCTCGTTCGTTGTGCCGCTGAGTGCTGGGTGGGGGACGCTGAGGGCAGGTACCGCTTCTGTAGATCACACGGCACTTCCAGGGAGCTGTTCTCTTTATCACCACCACTTGTTACTTAACATTTTCCTTCCCTGACACTTTCTCGCTAAATCAGTCACTTTATAAAGCAATATTTACTGTTTAACATTTTAATTCACCATTGCCCTTTTAGATTCTGTTTTTCTTCTGTTGTTGTTTGATCATGTCATTGGAATAGCAAATATAATTACAAAAAAAATACAAAACATAACCTAATATTTTAAATGCTATACAGTAGTAATTTGCCTCCACCTCACATAATGCAAGTACTCATAGGAAGTAAGAAATCCACCTGCACCATCAACCCACATGTCTCAACAGAGAGAAAAAAAAGTATAATCACATTTCCTTATCACGTTGCCATCTCATCATTAAATTACAATATAAGTCACTTAAGTACGCGCTTCAAGGTTCAGTTTCGTTCACGCTTCCATAACCCGCTTCGTTTCCGTCCATCAAGGGAAGGTAAAAGAAGATCGTGGTGGCGGCGTTTGTGTTGGAGAGCCGCTCATGCTGCGATTTACACAAGCCAACAAGAGAGGATTTGCCACTCGAGTTATTTGCAAGAGGGAAGAACTATTCACGCGGCCACCTCTTTCTAGCGGTCGAAAAGAGGGAGGGCGCGACGGGAGGGATAGGCGGTAAAGGAAGACGAAAGAGGAAGGGGGAAAGGAAGGGGCTACGGTCGGGCGGTAAGGAGAGGAAGTGTCAGGAAAGAGGACTACGGCTGCCGAGGCGGGAGGAAAGCATGGGAAAGGCCGTCTAAGGGATATTAAGGGGACAGGGACTCTGAAGGCAATAAAAAAGGGAGAAGCCCTAAACCAGCAGCACCAGAACGTCTATAAGCACCACGAAGAGCACCACGTTGCAGGAAGATCCACACTTAACCGAAAAATAGAACATAAAAACATAAAACTAGTAAAAGAATGAGATATAAATATAAAAGGAGCACAAAGTAAAGATAAAATATAGAGAGAATGAAGTAGAGACATAAAACATAACCTTGAAGGAAGGGAACATGCACCAGAACACGCCAGCATCGTGACGTTCGGCTTCAGAGACACACAAAGAAAAGATCAAATAATAATAGCAAGAACTCAGAACCGCAGGAGGTAAGGAGTGCCATGGGCGGCTCCCTGTGAAGGATTTAAGGCAAGGGCTCCTCTGAGGTCCTCGCGGCAGTTGGCTTCCGAGGATTCATCTTGTAGGATACGTCGAGACCTTCACGAGGCGAGTTTATCTCCGCCGCTGTATTATAAGCTTTGCCATTGGTTTATCTTGACGAATTTATTGTCGTCGCTTCTTTTACAGGCTTCCAAGGGCTGCTCTTCTTAACCAGGGGAGGGGCTGAGGGTCATAATGAAGCATGCAGGCGTATCCGTGTTCACTCCTAGAGGTCACTAGTGTGTAGGTGAAAAGTTGAAGGACCAGACGGCGCGTAAAACAAGTTGGCAACGTTAAATAACAAACAGGAGAACCTCAATGCAATAACATCATCCCCGGCCCGTTTTCTTTTCGTCAGGGAGGCTTGGGGGGGGGTGATTACATAGCCAGGTGAGAGAGAGAGAGAGAGAGAGAGAGAGAGAGAGAGAGAGAGAGAGAGAGAGAGAGAGAGAGAGAGAGAGAGAGAGAGAGAGAGAGAGAGAGAGAGAGAGAGAAGTTATATATCCCTGTGGTCGCTTACAGGTCCAAAAATATTTACTCAGCTCTTGGGATCAGCTTGACGCAGCCATTTCTGTGCAGACTACCCTCACCTGCCTCTCGCCGGACATTATACAGACTAAAATAGGTGACATCGTGTATAAAATTTATCTTAAGGGAAGGCCTGTGTGTTTGTCTGCGTCCCTGTGTGTGTATGTGTGTGTGTGTGGGTGGGTGTGTGGGTGTGTGGGTGTGTATGTGTGTGTGTGTGTGGGTGTGGGTGGGTGTGTGGGTGTGTACGTTTATTAAAGTCTCCTGTGTAGGTACTCTTCATCCCTGCAGTAGACGGAACAGACTTCACCTCCTCCTCCTCTCCTCCTCTCCTCCTCCTCCTCCTCCTCCTCCGTTGAGTTTCTATTGATCTCGTCTTTTGTACGCTAGTGAAGCTGTGGGTAGGAGGAAGGAGGGAGGAAGACGAAAGGATGAGGTGGAGAGGGAGGAGGAGGAGGAGGAGGAGAGGGTGAGGAGGAGGAGGGTGAGGCAGTAGTGAAGGTGAAGGAGGAGGAAGACGAGGAGGAGGAGGAGGAGGAGGAGGAGAGAAAGCTTCAGGGAGTGATACAAGGGCCCCAGGGAGGCGGCCGCTGGAAGCCACCTCATTACCCCGGGGCAGCTCTCCCTCCCTCCCTCCTGTGTCGATTGAGACATAGAAGGCTGGGAGTGGGTGATCATAGCCCCTTCCCCCCCTCCACAGATAGAGGGTGTATCGCCTCTTGCTCTACATCTAAAGGAGCCAGAGGAGGAGCTAGTTTGGCCGTGAGAGGTGCAGGGGAAAGAGGGAGACGAGGAGCAAGAAGAGAGAAAAGATGTGAGATGGAATATGAAGAGTTCCTTTGGGAGGCGCGAGGAAAGAGCAGATGGGATTGGAAAGTGTGGGAGGTAAGATAGGGAGAATTAATAAAGGAGCCTCGATAACAGAGAAAGATTAGGAATACGAAGGAAGGGAAGGGAAGGGAAGAGAAAGAAAACTGAACCGATTTTGAACACGAAAAAGAGCAAGGAATTAAAGACCAAAAAGTGAGGGAGAAGAAATATAAATAACGCTTAATAGGAACAAAAATTGAATGCATAGGGGAACAGTGAAGAGCGAGAGAGAGAGAGAGAGAGAGAGAGAGAGAGAGAGAGAGAGAGAGAGAGAGAGAGAGAGAGAGAGAGAGAGAGAGAGAGAGAGAGAGAGAGAGAGAGAGAGAGAGAGAGAGAGAGAGAGAGAGAGAGAGAGAACTGAGACAAGTGTAAATGTAAGTCTCAGAACCAAGCACAAATACAAAAGAGGAACATGAAAGGCCTCATAAAACACCGAAGCAACTTAATTAATGGAACAGGAGCAGACAACAACAAAGTCATTGCGACTACGATTTACGGGACAGACTTCAGCATATTTACACCTCCTCGCCGTCTCTCCAGGGGAACACGTCGACCTCAGGAGCTCTTAGAAAGATCAACAGATGGCACACGTTCCTGGCGGGTGACTAGGAACATCTTCACATGTTTACGCCCAACTCAGCTTTGCCCTACAGGAAGAGGCGTCGGGTTGAAATGTTTTCTTGCACTAAAGGGAGAGATTAGAATCACCCAAAGAGGGAGATCTGGCAAGCACCACCCAACACGCACCCATGTGAAAGAAAGAGAGAAAAAGAGAGAGACGAAGTGGAAGAAAGTGACAAATGGCTATGGCAACGCATCTCTGAATCTTTTACCTTAACCAACGCTACTATTTTCCTAATAACTCGTCCTTCCTCTCAAGAGCAACGTTCAAAGATAAAAGAAGAGCGGCGAACGAAAGAAAATGCAAAGTGCAACGAAAGGGAGCGTCGGTGGGGCGCTGAGAAAATGCCTAACATATCACTTTAATAGCAAGAGCGACATAAGAAATCCTCATGAACCTTGCCTCCCTCCAGACTGCAATACCTTCTGGTCACATATGCAGGAGTGAGTGGGCGCCGTGTGTCTAATGTGGGAGGCTTACTGCTAGCGGATACACCAAAGGCTTCTTGGGAAACTCCTATGACAAGCCCCGAAGTTTATGTTAGATCTTGAATTTGTAATAGTTGGTGACAGCATGTGGGAAGGAAGATGAACGCAGCAGGTGAAGGGTGGGAAGGATGGTTGTACCTGGTGGTTGTAAAGGTAGATGAAATTGACGGGTAAATATGACAAATGGAGCCCCGGTAGTTAGTGGTGGAGGCGGATGGTGGCGATAAAGAATGATAGTTGTGGAAGTGATGACGGGAAGTGAAGGCAAAAGATTGTGGTAAGAGAGGAAGTAAAGAGTTTTGTCCGTGGTGATGGTTTTCAGTACTGGTGGTCAAGAATAGTGGTAATGGCGGTGCAGCAGTGATGTTGTGGGGAGGGACGAAGAAAGAGTAAAAGAGAAGAGAAAACATGAGATAAAAATGGAGGAAAAAAAGGAGGGGGAGGAGGAGGTAGGGGAGGTAGGCAAGCAGGCAGGGGCGAGGTTCCTCCTTCTGAAACACTGTTCACCTTGGTCGTATCTCACCTGGCCGGCCGGCGCCTCGCGAGTGTAACGAGCCTCTACCCAATACTCCTTTCGTTTAGCGAGTCGTTAATCCGCCCCCGCAGCCCAGCCCTTTCGTTAACCCTTCCGGTGCACCCGCCTTCCGAACACCTTCGTTAATCTTCAAGGTTATTGCCTCCTTTACTTTCCTCCTTCCATCGCGAGGGTCTATAAATATAAATATTTTCTTCTCCGCCCTCTTTCCCTTTTCCTCCCCGGGGATAGAGTAACAAGGATTTGGAATTCTAAGGATTTTTCCCTAGGAGGTGAACATTTCTCAAGGGGGAGGACAGGTAAAAATTGCGGGCTGGCAGGGAAAGGCGGTGTTCCCATGAAAGGAGAGCTGCGAGATACATGGGGCTGAAGGGAGGAGGAAAGGAGGAGAAAGGGAGGAAGGAAGAAGGGGGTGGGGCGCGAGGCTCCCTTTATATATAACCAGGTTCCTGATGCCTGACACAACTCACGGGTGGGGGTGCGAGGGAGGCGGGAGGTGGTGGCTTGGAAGGGGGGAGACTCCCTTTGTAATATACGTTCTGAAGCATCAAATTAGCCTCTGCTCACCTGCTGTCCGTGACCACATATCTACCACCTCCTCCTCCTCCTCTTCCTCCTCCTCCTCTTTCTCCTCTTCCACCCCATCATTGCCTTTCCTCACTTTTCCCATCATTCTCATCCACTCCTTGTCTTCCTTTTCTCCCCCTCGTCCTCTGCGTACTCTACTAAGCCGCTCTTCCTCTCCTTCCCTTCCCTTCCCTGCCTGACGCCAAGGAAAGTGTCTTCATGCATCAGTGTTGTAAATTACTGAATGACAGAAAAATGAATGTAAATATCGCCCTTTGCTTTAATCTCTCGGTACCTAAACCTTCTTGCTGGGGACTAATAAAGCTGTAAATTATAAGGTAGCGTCGTTCCCCATCAGGAGGAAGTAAAGCTTACGTCCCCAGCAGCGGGATAAAGTGAATTAGGAGGAAGAGAGGGAGGGAGGGAGGGAGGGAGGGAGGACGGCAGCAGCAGGCTTCAGCAGTTCCCTCATCTGCAAGTAACAGGTGTACCATTTTGCAAACTTTGCTCCTTACCTCCAATAATATTACTCAACTTTTAATAGATTTTCCTTATCAGTCTACTAAGTCAGTGCATCGTGTAATTTCATCGCTGAGGATATAATGCTTCCGGGCACAGAGGACTAATGATACCTCAGAACATGCATCGTTATTTAGGGTTAAAACTGGATTAGTTATATTTAGCTTATTTTTTAGGGTGTTTGTGACCTTAAGACTCATAAACGTAATAACTATAAGTCTGAGAACAACATATGTCACGGTCCTTTATTTATTTACACAAGGCGAGATACATTAAAGTTAACATTGTCTCCAACACCTTCGACATTGAACCTAAATTCCGTAAATGCAAACTCAGGATGAAACTCTGCCCGGCCTAACACTATCCCGACTTACTCATGCTAACCAAAAACGTTCCTAGTCTGCGAAATACCATCCAAACTTTGTTGTTAAGGAAATTAGCTTTGTATATGCAGGATTTTTTTTCCCACCGCTTGATAAAAAAAATACAAGAGTTTAGAATTCAGGTTAACGTTGTTGTATAAATCTATTTTATATATTATTATCTAAAATAAATATCTACCATCTTCTAAAAAAAACAAGGAAGAAAGTAGACAGAAAAAAAACTCGAGGGACGAAATTAAGTTTGCTACGAAGAAACGAAGAAAGAAACTCTACCTTCTCACCCCTAAAAGAAAAAAAAGAAGGTCTGGAATCCTGCGTTGTTCTCATTGTCGAAGTCGGGGCCCTTAGCGACTGGTAAGGGACAACCCGAAGTTTTCTCACAAATATCAACTTAGGTCGTGAGCTCGGACGCTCGGGAATACTCGGCTGTCTCTGCACGATGCTGCCTCTTGATGCTGTTATGCTACGTTCAGTCCACTTATATCATCAGGGCGTCTAGACCAAGTATTAGGACGACGAGGGAGAGAAATGAAGAATAAAAGAATAACTGAGTCGTGACGATGTAGGGTCCGTCGAGTCCCTAGTGTGATGTGGAACTGTTAATAGCTGGGTCGTATGTGATAATGATCCTTAGCGGGTGTATTAGGCAGGGACGGGATGATGGGGAGGGACGGTGGAGCGAGGGAAGGGAAAGGAGAATGACGTTGCAGGACGAGAAAGTGCATTAACCGGAGAGATAGTGAAATGGTATCCCTAAAAATATAGTTAAATAAGAATGTGAAGTAAGAAAAGAAAACGATATTGAATTCCGATGAAACAGTCATTCAAACTCAGCAAGAAAGGCGACATTTTACACAGCAGGAGGAAAATGACGTTGTAACATCAAAGGTAATCAAAGAACATTAATGAAAACTAGTTAACCCTGAAGATAAAAAAAAAAAAAATCGTATAATTAACCGTGTTACCACCAAGCAGCATGAACCTTGATGAAAAAAGTAGAGTAATTACATATAATTGGGCGGAAAAAATTATATAAATACTTCAGAAGTCCCCTGGCTGGACAAGGCGAGAGGAAGGCTTCTAATAATGACATTAAGGCGTAATTGAGATCGTCTAAGGATAGTGTTACGGTCAGAAAGACCTCACAAAGGTCAGGGGCGAGGCCATGCGGGGCGGGGTGAGACAGAGTGAGTGAGGGAGAGTTGAAGGACGCGAGGGAGAACAAAAGAGGGGTAAAGATGGAAATAGGAGAAGGGAGAGTGGTAAGGCATGAAGAGAGAAGAGAAAATAAGAGAGAAGGGATGATGACAGGGTGAGAAAGAGAGAAAAGAGAGATGATGGTAGTGGAAAGAAGAGACGAAGGGAGATAAAGTGAAGTATAGTGCTGTGGTGAGTGAACGATGGGGAGGAAATATAGGGCAGACGAGGAGGAAGAGGAGGAGAAGGAGGAGGAGGAGGAGGAGGAGGAGGAGGAGGAGGAGGAGGAGGAGAAGAAACAAAAAGTTGCATTTATTTATTTACGAGTTTTATTGTTTATTAGAACTTATAGAGAATGAGGAGCGAAAAATAAAACCAAAATAAAAATATATATATACAAAATGAAAGAGATAAAAGACATAGACAATAATAAACAGAATGGAGAACAGAACAATACAAGAATATAAACCACAACTAGAAACAAAAAAATAATCCAGCGGAATATAGAGGAGACAGGAGAAGTGAGACTGCCAGGAGTAAGAGTGTAGGATGAGCGTGAGAGAGGCAGGCTAGGAGTGCTATCTTGCCATTACTATCATGTTATTGACGATGATGACTGAGATTACGTCCCTCACGCTTCACTTGCGGACCTCTCTGTCTCTGCTGCTCTCTGGGTAATAAAGCCATTGTCATTTTTACTTGGAAGAGAGAGAGAGAGAGAGAGAGAGAGAGAGAGAGAGAGAGAGAGAGAGAGAGAGAGAGAGAGAGAGAGAGAGAGAGAGAGAGAGAGAGAGAGAGAGAGAGAGAGAGAGAGAGAGATGTGAGAGAGAGATATGTAAGAGAGATGTTAGAGGAAGGAGGGATCAGTAAGTTCATATTTATCAGCCAATATCTTAGAATAGATTACAACCCTTCAATATCCAGGACTATTCTTTGTAGAAATTCGATTTATCTGAAAGGAAAAACATAACTACATAATAACACTTAATGAAGCCTTGTTACATCATCGATATAAATTCAACATGAAGTTCGCCAAGGGTAATCAGGGGGCAGGACCAGCTCTTGATTAAGTCGTCGAAGGAGCGGCAGGATGCGTAGGATCCCCTGACTCTCACTAGTATCCTGCCGTGCTCACTGCAACCCCGAGGCGATGTTTGCCCCTCTCGTGTGTCCTGTCTTGGGAGTTCAATTTTCATTTTTCATGTCTACCCTCACAGCGATGGCTTAATTATCTCTGAAATTCGTATAATCTAATCCAAGCGAGAGACGGACAAACCAATGGATTATATGGTCGCCAGATAACACACACACACACACACACACACACACACACACACACACACACACACACACACACACACACACACACACACACACACACACACAAGAACGAACACGGACAAAGAGGCAAGTAAATAAAGAGATAGACTGGAAGATGGAGAGAGAAACTTCGATAGCTGCCTCCTGGATCACTCTGTTGCCTTCTCTACTGAATCGGCCGGGATTAATTTGGCTTACTAGCGTCAAAAGCTGGAGATTGCATCATGTGTTTGGCGCTGCGTGATCCTGGCACTGCTTCCACGATTCCCTAATATGTTCCTTCCATCCAGAGGGAAATCCACGCGCACACTTACATCAGATACTTATTTTTCCTTCCTCTCTCAAGCGTTTGATTGTGTTGCAGTCCTTCTGTGTGTTGTTAAATCACCTCAAAACACATAGATTAAGTATTGGGTTTATCTAGCGTTGCCATCCGTGCCACATCCAGCCAGAGATGGATGCTGGGTTATTCCACGTCGAGATCCATATTGACCCCCACCTATTGGCTCGTAAACCACCTCCCCGCTAAGAGGCCCTCGCGCCCTCCCAAAATTCCTTCAGTATGTTATATTTGGCGCCGTGGGAGGCTTGGCAACGTCCATTACTTATAGGTAATTAATATCTAGGAGGTGCGAGGCGGAGGGCGAGGCGCATAAGTTAGCTCAGTCTCGTCCTAAAAGCCTGCAATGTTTTTCCTCAAGACAAGAGTGTAATCTGTTTTTCAGACTACATTTTTTTTTTCTCCTTCCATATTTCCTTTTTTTTACCTTTTTTTTTGGTGTTAATGCAGCGTAAGTGATGCTGTCAGGAAGTGGGTTTCTTTTTATTCTTCCGCTATATTACTTTTTGATGAATGAATGGTAATTGTTGATAATGTGTGTGATGGGAGAGTTGATGTAGGATGTGGTGCTCCCATATTTGTGTTACTTTTTATATGCCTACATCGTATTCCTCATTCTCGTTCATATTCATGTAGGTATATATTATGTACTCTTTTTTTTTCTCTCTCTCTCTCTCTCTCTCCTCTCTCTCTCTCTCTCTCTCTCTCTCTCTCTCTCTTTCTCTCATAATGTCATTTAGCTATACCCTCCTTCTCCTTCTCCTCTACCTACCCCTCCTCCTCCCTCCCATACCATTGTCCCTCTTCCTCTTCCTCTTCCCTTCTATAGTCTTCGTCTCCGTTCTGGTCGTGTTGTCAAAGGAACTAATTGGCTTTAGGTTCGGCAGAATTATTAGGTCAGGGCCTGGAAAACCACATCTCGGGGGGCGATCGTTGGGGCTGATGGGCGAGGGGCGACGGGGGAACAGAACTAGTCGGTGTCGATAATGAGATGAGGACTTCCAGACCAAATAATGCGTCCGGCCTCCCTGCCTTTCCTCTCTCCCCCCTCCTACCTCTCTCTCTCTCTCTCTCTCTCTCTCTCTCTCTCTCTCTCTCTCTCTCTCTCTCTCTCTCTCTCTCTCTCTCTCTCTCTCTCTCGCTCTCGCTTTCCTTTTGTTCGTATATTTAACGTTTTTTTTCTTTTCTCTGATCGTTCTAATGTGTTCCTCTCCCTTCTCTCCCTCCCTCGTGTTAATTTTGTGTATTTTCTTCCTCCTCTTCCTCCTCTTCTTCCCTCATGTAAGCCGCCATCCGTGTAATGCGGTTCTTCATCCTCTTTTTTCATCTCCTTCCATCCTTCAGACACAGATCTTCCCGCGGGCATGTGTGGCTCTCCTTACACCCGACCCTAACCACCCTAACTAAGCGGGTTCCCTCATGCCTGCACGTACAACTTCCCCAATAGTAGTTGTAGTAGTAGTAGTAGTAGTAGTAGTAGTAGTAGTAGTAGTAGTAGTAGTAGTAGTAGTAGTAGTAGTAGTAGTAGTGTTATTGTTTTTTCATCGGAAGTGGTTCAGTTATATGTAATGATTAAGGCAAAATAAAATTATCCGCATGCATTATAATCCTTGTCTTTCGGTAACGCAGAGAGAATAATAACTTTCCCACTTCCGCCTGATGACGTAACTAAATTAGGGAGAGAAAAAAAAAAGAATCCAGGAACTTTGGCCCTTTTCTTAATGGAATAATTTACGCCAAGATGAGGAGTCTTAAGCCAAAAAACAGACCTTAATTTTTTGTCTGTCTTGAGTAATGACAGACATAAAAGAAAGTCTTAAGAGTCAAAAAATAGAACTGGCAATGACGGGAAAAACACTTACTTTAATTATTATTCTGTATACTTGTCGGAGTAATTTGATGGTGAAGCATGTGTGTGTGTGTGTGTGTGTGTAGGGGGGGGGTGTGGGTGTGTGTGTGTGTGTTTAGCTTCCAAACACTAATATATATACAAGATTTATTGAACACTTTAAACGCCCACTTGACCCCTTGAGAGGCAGAATGTACAAGAGGCTCGAGGTGTTTGCTCAGCGCTGCACTCAACACACACACACACTTGATTCCTTGTCTGATTAACTCACACCTCCTCGACGCTG
>JAPQNM010000008.1:11577269-11589769 GCA_029783475.1 Metacarcinus magister | reverse complement strand
TTTTGGGGCAGTAAAATATAGGGTTTCAGCCCCCCCACCACAAGCGTCACTCCCATCCACTCGTCCCCTATCCACTACACACACTTGCAACTCTGCTTCTAGACCTGACTCACTCACTAGCCGGCTTGGGTCAGTTGAGGCGACTCGCAATAAACACATAAACATTGAAACTCTAATTTTGGCTCCACTCATTCTGCTGCCGGTAATGGTTCTGCTGCAAGTCCATGTCGCCGACGAGCCTCGCTGCCACCATTGTCTGTTGTTGTTCCAGGTTTGTTCTTCCTCCTCCCTCCGCGGGGACTCTGTAGTCGCTTTATGGCTCCTTCTGAAGTACCTATGGGAGCTCGATTGGGTCATTGTGCTTAAGGCTTGTTTATTGTTGTTCGTATGATCTTTCTTTTTTCCTTTTGTTAGTGTTGTTGTATGCTGTTGTGTTTATACTTGGGAGTTGTGGTTATTCTATTGTTTTTTGTTGTTTTGTTTTTACTGTTTATTACATGAGTTTGATATAATGTTTTTTGCTTTTTACTTTCCTCGTGTGATAAAAATATTGTCGCATTCCACACACAAACAAAAAAGCTAATTGAATATTTCTTCTTAATTGGAGACGCTTCTTAATGACTTTATTTTACAAAGTACTTACACAGGAGACGTAATTGTACCTCTAAAACATTTCCAGCGTTCAGCAGACTTTCCTCGCATGCGTTCATTCTTTACTTCGTGTCAGCCTTCCAGTAAAAAAACAGTAAAGAAACAGTTCTCTTTTTTTTGGGTGGCAGAAACAGCCTCCTTGCTGTCTTGCATCTCATGGCTTAGTCGTTGCGTTGTATTGGGTAAGTTAATAGACTGCGCATATATTGTTTTTCTGTTTCGTGCCTGTAGGAGCTGCCAGAGGTTGTTCATTGAAGTTACGGTCCCTCTCCTTCTACCTCCCTTCTGCTCCATCCATTCCCAGCCTCCCTGCTCCCTCCACACTTCTTTTTACTTTTATATATCCAGTCCTGTTCGTGTCTGTCGTTGTGTCGTCTCCTCTACATCTATGCGTTTATCTTGTGTGTGTGTGTGTGTGTGTGTGTGTGTGTGTGTGTGTGTGTGTGTGTGTGTGTGTGTGTGTGTGTGTGTGTGTGTGTGTGCGAGATCACGTGTCTTCCTCTATATTCTTTGCCTGTTTTGACCTATAACAATAACCTTTTCACTGAGTCAATTTCTTTCACCGCCATAATATTTACTCTCGCATGGATTAAATGTTCTAAAATGTTCAGTTGCATCCCGCGCTCAGCATCTCACTCCTTCTTTTTTCGATGCATAGTTCTCTCATTTATCCCTCCTCACCACGTGGACTCATGCGATTCATTAAACAGCCACCATTTCGTGCACTAACAAAAAAAAAGTAAATTACAGTCATTCGTATGACAGGTGAATACATTTGGGGGTCGTACACTAGGAAGACGACTCTATAAGATAAAAAAAAAAAGGAGAACCAGGGTACGAAGATCTTAATCACATAGAACTTAGAGCAACAAGCGGTCATGTAAAGAGTACCAGTCGACGTGCTAAAGCCATAGGAAGAGAGCTAGCTACCTTACCCTCCTTGGGGCTGAGACCACTTACTCCTCTGCCAAATATAAAACTTAAATAAGAGTGTTTAAAGAGGAGATAGAGAAAGAGTGCGTTGAGGAGGTGGAGGGAAGAGAAAGGGTAGAAGTAAGAGGAGGAAATTGTCTAAAAGCTTAAATGACTGTAGTCAGACGAGGGTTGTATGTTCCCTGTCGCTGAAAAATTAACTTTAGAGGAAAGGAACTTCTTTGAGAGTACAAGGAAGCAAAACACAATGTAAAGAAAGTATAAGAAATATTAAAAGGGTTGAGAGAGAGAGAGAGAGAGAGAGAGAGAGAGAGAGAGAGAGAGAGAGAGAGAGAGAGAGAGAGAGAGAGAGAGAGAGAGAGAGAGAGA
Organism: Metacarcinus magister; assembly: GCA_029783475.1. NCBI lineage: Eukaryota > Metazoa > Arthropoda > Malacostraca > Decapoda > Cancridae > Metacarcinus > Metacarcinus magister. The sequence goes on along the minus strand of JAPQNM010000008.1, from coordinate 11,587,816 downwards.
GAGAGAGAGAGAGAGAGAGAGAGAGAGAGAGAGAGAAGAAAAAAATAGAGAGAGGGAGAGAGAGATGAGAATAAACTCTGTGAAATATGATTTTCAATTCGGCCCAAAAGGAAGATGTTCCCTGGAGGCTGTCCGGAAATCCACCGAAGTCTGGAAACAATTCTCCTCCATAAAGTCGCCTTAATACGAAGGGCGACGTATGTGTTTCCCAAAGAGGCCATTGCCGGAAATAGGGAATAATATTTCTCGTTCGCCTCCTTCCTCGCTTGTTGCTATTGACCAAGTTGGGGAACGTTTTCTTTGTTTTAAAAAGAGGTCGTCATGGGAGGGTTGGGGAGGGAGGGGAGGGGAGGGGAGAGAAGGGGAAGAGCCATAAATTGAGAAAGTGGAGGTAGTTAGATACACAGAACGTAGAAAGGGAAAGTAAGGCAAGGATGTGGAAATTATTATAAGGAATAACTTACTATAAATTTAGTGGAAGAAGATGAAAAAATGGCAAAGGGGTAAGACACACACACACACACACACACACACACACACACACACACACACACACACACACACACACACACACACACACACACACACACACACACACACACAGAAAACAATTTTATGAAAACCTTCTGAACTTAATATCCAGTATACTACAGTGTGTGTGTGTGTGTGTGTGTGTGTGTGTGTGTGTGTGTGTGTGTGTGTGTGTGTGTGTGTGCACGGGAGGAGCATCTGGCCATTCAGATTCTCAAGTTCGTTCCACCACATTAAGGGACTCCAAGGTGACATTCTTAGGGCTCTAATTTGCAGTCTTTCTTTCCCAAAGCTGGAGTCTGAAACAGTGAGATGGCTGGTATTGACTCTCTCTCTTTTTTTTTATGCTCTCTCTCTCTCTCTCTCTCTCTCTCTCTCTCTCTCTCTCTCTCTCTCTCTCTCTCTCTCTCTCTCTCTCTCTCTCTCTCTCTCTCTCTTTCTCTTTCTCTCGCTCGCTCTCTCAAGCAAAAATAAACTAAAACTAAATTAAAAAGAAAACATAAATAGAGAAAAGGAAAGAATAAACTAATATACGAATTAATAGGATAATAAAGAGGTGAGAGATGGAAGAAGAGGAGCAAGAGGGAGAGAAGAAAGAGAGAGGAGGAGGAGGAAGAGGAGAAGGAGGAGGAGGAGGAGGAGAAGGAGGAGGAGGAGGAGGAGGAGAGAGGCAAGAGAAGAAAGAGGAGCTTCATTTCCCGTCCGAGATTAGGTGGCCCGGGAAAGTTTTCTGCTACAGTGACATCTGAATATATCGGTTCAATTTCCGACTTGATATTCATAGCAGTAAGGTGTGAGCCCCTACCGGATTATGGCTGAACCCTTTCTACCCTCCCTCTCTCCCCTCAATTTCCCCTTTTTCACCCGCAGTCTCCCATCCCTCTCCCTCTCTTTTATCATCATTTGTGTTTCTCTTTATCTTTTATTTTCATTCTTATTTGTTTGTTCCTCTTCTCTTTCATTTCTTTTGTTATTATATTTTTTGTCTTTATTATTTCTATTCGCTGTGCCACCAACCCTTGTTCTTACGTCCCTCTTTCCTTAATCACTTGAAGTTTCCTTCCGGGATTTTCTTTTTTCTTTCTTTATTTTTTATTTTTTTGGTTCCCTCTACACTTCCTTTTCCTCTTCTTTGTTCAAACTTCTTTCTGTACATCCAAGGCTGCCAAGACTTAAATATTTTCCTTATATGTTCTTTCACTTGCTTAACACTGTGTATGTATATATGTATGTATGTATGTATTTAAATATACACAATTCTTATACCTTCATTTTATATTCTACACCTATTTTTTTCCTCTCAAACCCACTATTATTTTGCAGGTAAAAAAAAAAAAGTCAATGCATGCAAGAAAACCACATAAAAAAAACAGTAGGAAAAAATATATATAATACAAAACTATGTAAGGAGGTGAAGGGAAGTAGAGGGAATGACGGAAGGAAAGGGGAAGCAGTGTGATGTATGCAAAAGGTCTGACTGATGTCGAATTTATCCAAGAGTGTCGTGGAATTTGCGATAGAGTGACGGCGTGGCGAGGAAAGAGGCACAGGAGAAGGTATCACGCACTTCCTTCACCCATCGACAAATCCCTCGTACTGTATTTTTTCCTCTTTTACTTGAGCTGAGGAGGAGCTGGAGGACTAAATGGAGAAGGGAAGGGAAGTGGAAAGAAACGTGAAAAATATCGAAAGAGAGAGAGGGGATAGAGAGGAGAAAATGACGGGAGACACCTTTCTTCCCTGATGGAGAGAGGGAAGGAAGGAGAAAGAGAAGGAAGGAAGGAAGGAAGGAAGGAAAGAGAGTGACTTGAGTGTTGTTTTGTAATAAATGGATATGCTCTGACTCCTTCCTATTAAATACTGTCTTTCGTGTATTGATATATGTTTTACTTTCATCTAATCAAATATTTTAACGATAATAATACCCATGTTGCCTCCACTGAAGGGCATCGTGTCATCACATTCGAGGGACAGTTAAAACACACGAGCTTTGCATTTCATTAATTGTGAGAGAAATTGTCGATAGCTATGTGTAACACTTTACTGCAAATCAGGTCATCTAAATTCCCCTAATGACTGATATTGTTTCGAAATTCAAGCGAAGTCCCAACAACATGGCTTTTACACAACGACGTTATTCGCATATAACAGCTTTGTGCGTTGATATGTCTTTGTGCCCCGCGTCGTCTGTATGATTATTTCCACCATTTATTTTGAGCCGAGTTGGTGTTATGACTAGATCGTCCGCTGGACTTCATTATGTGAGGCTGACATAACATACAGACATATTTTTTTTGTGTGTTTTTTTTGCTGGATGTACAGAAAGCAAGAAAAGGGAGAGAAATCTACTTCATTTGATTTACATAACACACGATTACATATTAAAACCGTTCTGTGACGCATTATAAACCAACTCTTCAAAGACGCACAGTTTGGCTTGTGACGGTCCCTCCTGTGCACGGCGGGGGACCAAGGGAGAGCCTTCGTACCTGCCTGCGTCACCACCCACGGGAAAACGAGAAAGAAACTGATTTAAACATCGAAATATTACTCAAATCCTGCTGCGTTACCAGTTTTCCTTAATAAAATTCTCCGTAAGTCTTTTATGAGTGAAAAGAGGGACTCATTTCATGCAAATCAACGCAGGTGTGACTGTTTTAATCTTGATAATTACAACCATTAGTGGGCAGGAGGCGGCGGGAGGGAGCACAGTAGCGGCGGCGGCGGGCGGCTGACGGTGGCCACGAGTAATGGAGGCGTGAATTTCCCATAAACTCAGCACCTACGCTACTCCCGTCACGTATTTAAGCTATGATTGCTTCCCTCTCAACCCCTGTTTCTGCGTAGCCAAAATTTGAGTCCTGTAGGTGGGTGTGACGTAACTCCTGCATGTTCCCTTTGACATGGTATCGGTAATCATAGGAAGCAACGAAGAAATATCCCCGTAGCGTGACTCCCATCTTAATGTGATCTGTAGCCGCTGCTATGGGTGTTGTCTACCTCGACGTTACTCTTCGTAATAAAAGTAAATTGCTGACATTGGTCCCCTTTAAAATGACACACCTGTCTGTGTGTGAGTGGTGATGGAAGTGGTGATGGTGATGGAAATGGGAGAAAAGGCATCGTGCTTCGTAACCATTCCAATGTTCCCTTAACCCTACAACATCCTCTCTCACCACAGCCACCACCACCTTCACCTTCGCACCTCCGCCACAACCTCGACCCAACACTCCCGACACTTCATAACTCAGCCCCCCTCGGCGATAAGTATCCAGAAACACTTTCCGGGGCGGCCGTCCATTGCAGGTGTTTGTCCTGCCGTTCGTGGAACATTTATGATCTGCACCTGTGTCGTTCCCGCCGTCTACCTGGTCCACGAGGTCGCCGATCCCTCCAAACTGCCCACTAACAGTGCTCTCCCGGGCAACAAGGTGCTTTTGCAAAGGGATTCATAGGTTCGAAATTCGCCCCAGAAACACAGGACTGTGTGTCCTTAGTGTGCCTCGCTCACAGCCTTGCCCACACAGAGGTCCTAACTAGGCCTTGAGGTTTGTTATTGGCGTGAGCCTCGGGTCGATAAGAGCCCCACACGACGTGTAGTTACCAAATGTAGTCGTGGATATTATTTTCCTCGAGGCTCCCGTGAGATACAGGTGCTGGCTGTCATTGTTGTCTGCTGCGTTAGGTTTACAGTCTTCCTCCGTAAAACCACCGGATGTACACAAACACAAAACACGAGGTTTGCTCTCAAGGCAATTGTTATCGTACAAAATTATATATATATATATATATATATATATATATATATATATATATATATATATATATATATATATATGTATATATATATATATATATATATATATATATATATATATATATATATATATATATACACATATATATATATATATATATATATATATATATATATATATATATATATATATATATGTATATATATACATATATATATATATATATATATATATATATATATATATATATATATATATATATATACATACATACATACATACATACATACATACAATATTTCAGTAGATCATATGAACAAAAACATTAACATATTGGATGTCTTGAACCCACCGAAGAATTACACGTTGAAGGGTAAAGTGTGGCCTGCCGAGTGAGCGTGAGAAGCCACCCACAGTACTGAGGAGGCGGCGGCGGGAGGTAACCATCAAATATTCACGAGGTGACTCGCAACAATAAAAGTCTCCCCGCAAGTTTTCTCGGGGAGAAGTAGATTAGCATGTGCCTCAGGTCGAGCTCGTCTTGCGAGTAACTGAGTTGGGTGCAGTAATGATGAGTGATGTCCCTGGGCTGCGTGTGGGGAGTGGGGAGCGTGTGTGGGGAGGATAGAGGGTCTTGGTGTTAAGAGTAGGGAAGGGAAGTACTAAAGGGGGGGGGGAGGAGATGGGAGGCAGAACTGAAATTAAGTAAATAAAAACTGAATAATGAAGTATAGTTGGGCAGACATTACTACGGTAACCTCAAAGCAAAAGGAAAATTTAAAAATATTGAAATTAGTGAACATTTGCACCGCATACAGAAATAGTCTGGGTCCGCCGTGCCTCCTCATTTCTCAATCAACACAATCTCTTTCCGACATTGTAACTATGTTTCGTTCATCACATGTGACTGAGTCATAAACACATACTTAATGACACTCCCTTGTTGACCTAACTCTGTTGACCTCTAACCTCTCCCATCCTCTCCCTCTTTCCTCGTCATTTTCTTTTCCCTCTTTCTCTTCCTTCCCCTCTTCCTCTCTCCATCAGGTAAACAGAATTGACTCTAAGATGACATGACCTGAAAATATTGAAGACAAATTTTCCTCAGGGGACCTCTGTTTGTTTATATGGAAGTTTAATTATAGACTTTTCTGTGTGGACTGTTGTGGTGCTGCTTCCCAACGATGTTTATGTGAAGGGACTTGGCTGACTATTTATTTTGGGTTCGTCTGGAGTATTTTTGAAAAAGTTTCGTGCTAAAACGTCATGTGTGTCTGCGTAATTCATCGACATTGTTTAATCAAGAAATACGACTGTGTGTGTGTGTGTGTGTGTGTGTGTGTGTGTGTGTGTGTGTGTGTGTGTGTGTGTGTGTGTGTGTGTGTGTGTGTGTGTGTGTGTGTGTGTGTGTGTATATATATATATGTGTGTGTGCGTGTGCGTGTGTGTGTAACCTAAAGAACAGAACGATGTGTGAGACCACTTACCTCCCTTGATGGATGCACTCAAATCTATATACACAAGGTCATTTAACTCCCTCAATGAACTACATAAATAATACCCTTGACTGCCATATCGAGCCATTTTAAACTAATAGCCTGTCCGCCTTCCTTCCCTTCCCTGTCACTCCTTTCCTCCCACCCACCCTTTATCCCTCCCTCCCTTCCTCCCTCCCAACCTTCCTTAGCCTCACCATCAGCCAATCAGTCTCAACCACTCCCTAAACCCCTCCCTCTCACTTCCCCTACGTCCCTGCCCCTTAGACCCTTGCTGCCTCGCCACCTGCCCTTTCGGTCTCGCAGAACACTAATAAAGATATCACCCTCAAGGCGTGTTCATCATTACAAGTACTTTGATTATTCCCCACCAAGAATAGCGAGGCTTCAATTACCTGAGGCTGTGTCTAGGAAACGTCAGTCGGAATATCTTATTTAGGATAAACAGCGGTCTAGTATCCTCTGGCATCAAACATCTTTTTGTATAGTCTACCTTACGGGATTTCCTAGCGTCTGAGAAGGGCTGGTCTGTACTTGTGATCTGCTCATGACCAGCCTCCACTAATGACAGGTATTAAGAGACAAAATCGTATGTGCACCGTGAATGGTAGAGTGATTTTCATGTCACTGTCTAGAAATGTGAAAGCTTGAACAAACTCTATCTGTCACTGTTTTTACGAGTGTGGATTCAAACCCGGGGTAAAAATTATGGTGGGGTTTTAAGGCAACGAAATTGTGGATTGGATTCCCCTCCCATGCATCTGAAGGAGATCCAATATTATCTTACAAAATTTTCCTCCCACACAGTAGATACAAATGCTCTGTGTCTCACGCCCTGCACGACTTGCTTGGGCCAACACGTATCGTTGTCTTTGTTCAAATAACATACTGGTTTTGCTACTCTCACTACCCCTCCTCCTGCTCCTCCTTCTCCTCCTATCCTCCTCTTCATCCTTTTTTTTTCTCTCTCTCTCCTTTTCCTCCTCTTTTTCATTCATTATTTATTTTTTTATTCTCATTTATATTTTTTCTTATGTTTATTCATCTATTTAAAAAAAAAAACGAGTGTTGGGAAAACCACGGTAAAAAATAAATAAACAATGAATAAAGAAAACGAGAAGTTAAGAATGTGTAAAAAGGAGAGATAGAAAAAATAAATGAAAAATAAAACTAAAGCACTGGTAAAAATTAAGCATCTTTCAGGATTTCCATATGAAGAAAGAGAGAAAAACCAAAATGACGGAAGGTAGGAAGGAAGGTAAAAGCAGATAAGAGAAATGGAGAAAACCAGACAGGAGATACAAGAGAGGAGGACATGATAGGGAAGGTTAAGGAGGGGGAATGGAGGTGAAGGAGGAAGAGCGGAAGTAAGATATGAAAAAAGAGCTAACAGAGAGAGAGAGAGAGAGAGAGAGAGAGAGAGAGAGAGAGAGAGAGAGAGAGAGAGAGAGAGAGAGAGAGAGAGAGAGAGAGAGAGAGAGAGAAAGAGAGAGAGAAAGAGAGAGAGAGAGAGAGTCTGTTTCTCAATAAGCTGCTCTCCTCTCCCTCAGACGCCTTGCAGTAGACTCATAATTAACACACCCAGGCGCCCATTACCAACTTCGGTCCGATTTAAGCCCGCCTAAGTTTGGGCATTAGCATAGCGTTGTTCTTAATTAAGGGCATCGTATCTTACCCAAGTTTTGTGCCTTGCCCCGCCTCGCTTGCCAGACCAGGAGTTTGGAGCACTTTTCTAAGAGTCGTTTCCTACAGTTTATTCATATATACATTCTTCCATTTTCTTCTCACGTGCATTTTTTACATTTTTACTTCCATCTCGTCGTTTAATTTACCATAGCCACGTTTGGATCTTGTGTGGAGGAGGTTCGGATCTGTGCTTCCCTGACCTTGAAAGAGGATGTGTAAAGAGGAGAAAGGTGTGTGTTTTAAGCGCTGGGAGGTAAAGGAAAGGAGAGACAAAGATGAAAGAGAGGTAAAGATGATTTTGAATGGTTATGGATTTTTTACCTCGCCATAAATGTAAAAAAAAAATAACAAAAAGAAAACTCACTGCACTAGAATATACTATGTCACTAATAGACTTGCATACACATACATAGTAGTGAGAGGAAGTTAATACTATAAAAGGGAAAAAAATCAAGGTTTTTGGACACGTGGGGGCGGGTGTGGGGAGAAGGTTCGGCAAGAGGAGGAGGAGACGGAGAAGAGGCAATAAACTCCCCCGTTGGTCGATCGAGAGTTTAATTGTCTTGGGTAAAGTTTCTCTCTCCATGTTCTTCTCGCCCCTAAAAGTATGACATAAAGGTCCCCGTTATCTTGGAAACTTGGGAACTTACACCGGTCCATTGCAACACTTTAGTACACTTATTCCTCCTTCCATACCAGCACAAGTTTAAATAAATACTAAGAATACCTCTAAATGTAGGCACCAAACGGCCGCAGATAAAGAAAAATAAGACGAATTTTAAGTGTCTGCAAATACACGTGTTTGGAATAACTTTTGCGAGGCTCAAGTACAACAACTACTTCATGACAGAGCAGGGAAAGCAGGAAAATATGCTCGGTGGTATGAAATATGTGTGTTTTCTTGGTGAGGGTGGGAGGACACGGCTTCCCCTGCCATTAGCTGCAGTAATTAGCCTGAAGCAACTCTGTCCAACTTTCTGCTCCTCACGTCCCTCCCAATGTTGCTTGGCCGTGTTTTGCCTCCGGTCCTTGCGACATGAAGCTGTTGTTGCTGTTGCTGTTGCTTTTGTTGCTGTTGCTGATATTCTTTCTTCTTCTTTTCTTGACTTAAATTGCTTTTCTTTTTCGTGTTCTCCTCGGCGCGTGTCACGTGAGGTTGGCTGCTTTCATTACAATGTTTTGTCGTTTTGCTTATTTCTTGGAGTTACATTTTTTAAGTGTTTTTCCTTGTCTTTGTTATTGAAAAGTTTTAAAATATTTAATTCACTATTTGTTTAGTATTGTGGATCTTTATTATTGTACTTAGTGATGTATTTGCCTCACTATGATATTTATAACCTTATCCATTCATTGCATGTGTCACTTCATTGATTTTATTTATGTATTTATTTATTTATTGCATTTATTTATGTGGTTTTCAACTTATGTTAAACCAATGTAATTTAAGAGGATAGAGAAAGACAGGCAGATTGACAGACAGACAGACAACCAAACAGACAGACAGATATAGACAGAAAACCAGACAAACGAATGAGAGGAAGAACAAAGCGAAGCAAATAAATGAAAAAAAGAGGAAGGCAGAAGAGGAGGATGTGTGGACAGGCGTTAGAGGGAGACTTTAATTCTAGCTGTGTTAAGAGGGTACGTGTCTGTGGGGAGGGCGGGGCAGAGGGGCTTGTGGCCGAGGGGATAATAATATGTAAATTGCGTCTTGCCTCCAGCATCGTATCTGGTTGTTTAAATTCCCTCCGAGGACATTAGCGAGGCTGGGCAAACGTAATTAATACCGCGCGTGATAAAGGCAAGAGGAGAGCTGGTGTAATTTCGTGGCTTGGAATGGTATTATGGTTTTCTCATTATTCATTACAGTTTGGAGGTATCTGCCATCATTACTTTACCTCCCGATTATCATATGTTAGGTATTCCCCCTTTTCGTATAATCTGTAATTTTCATATTGGGTAATTACTTGAATTATTGTTGGCTTTTTATAAGTTTTTTTTGTTGTTATTAACTTTTCCTCATCTAATATTTTTTTTCTTTCTCTTTTTTCAGGGTAAGATTACTGAAGATTTATGGCAAGTAACAAAGGCAGAGTGAAGGAGGTAAGTGAGGAAAGGTGGGCGTGTGGAGACGACCATAACTGCACAGGCGGGCGGCACATAGAGGCGGGAACACATGTGGTAGGTTAGGGAGATGGTTAATTGGGCACAGGTAAGCGGAGGAAGAGGTGGGAAATGTGGTAAGCCAGGTAAGACTGCCAGTATAAAGACAGGTGGATGGCCCAGGTCAGGTGAAGAGGGAGGAAGGTGAGGTAATTCAGGTGGAAGGGAGTGAGGTGTGGACAGGTATCCATGACAAGACACAACTCACCTGTCGTCCATGTTATCTAACCATCGGGACACCCAACAAGCCGTGGACTGGAAGGATGGGAAAAACGAAGGGAGGCTGACCTTTAGACACTCATGAGGTAGAAAGGTCTTTTATATATATATGTTTTGTAATAATAGCACTGAAGATCTTTTATATATCAAATACCAATAACCTTTACTGAGTTCAAAGGTAAACTGAGCCGAGTAACGTGCCCTTAGGAATGCGTTAGGTATTTCAAACTGAAGCAACTTGATCCTTAGCTCGTCCTCTCGCCGACAGTCGCCACTCCGCTGATGGCAGTAACCATATGCATAAAGGTGCCAGCGACAGGCCGCCCTCGACCCACCGCAGCCTCTGCCAAGCTATGCAGTGTCTCAAATCACATAGAAAGTAACCGTTTAGTAAATTCTTCCGGACTATAGTGAAGCCATTACTGTCATTGTTTACTACCCGTCTCCCACCACCTCCTCGCCCGCGACGCCTCTCCCACCACCACCACCACCACCACCACGTCCCCATAACTTCCTAGGCTCCTTTCATCTCGTATTCAGCGTCAACGTTATATTCTGCATAAACATTTCCATCATTGCTCACAGCCCTTTTTTTTCTAACAACTTTTCATCACTGACGCATCCTATTTTGTATTATATTGTGTCTGTTTTCACACATACATTGCAACACCAGCCTCCCGTGTACCTCATGTGA
>JAPQNM010000008.1:11514769-11574769 GCA_029783475.1 Metacarcinus magister | reverse complement strand
TATAAATTTGATAACTAAATGGATGCCGTCAGCAGTTCCAAACCAAGTGGTTCCCTCAACCTCCCTCGCCTTCCCTCCCTCCCTCCCTCCCTCCCTCCCTCCCTCCTTTGGAACACAGAGTCCCTTGTCCCCATGCACGGCGCTCTTAAGACTCACGGTGTTCACTTACCAAGAAATCCTAATTGAGTCACCAATAGTTTGTTTAAGAATTAAGTGTCGGGCCTCAAGTGTGTATATGCTGACGAATTGTGTTTATCTTTACACTGCACCATGTTGTGACGTAATGGAATTATAAAGTTCGCCTTGTACACACACAGGCAATAATACTTTTTTTCTCAGTTAGGGTCATATTCATGTTGATTATGTTGTCTTTCCGTCTTCATGTTACGTGGTATTTGTATTAACAGTAGAACGATGACGTTACGGATCCGTTGGTACTTCTGCCTCAAGTCTCGTTGCTCCACTGTTCCGCCACGACCCTGAATGTGCCCGTGATGAAGTACATTATACGTGTCGCAACTCCAACGGTAGTATTTGCATCGTGTCCATTGTAACTGCGAAGGATCATGACAACGGCCGTTAGTGTTTGGTTGAACGTGCACGTCTCACCGGCTGTGCATCATGTTATTCCCATCCTGCTGTCTGCTGCACACCTCCCATTGCCTCCACTTGTAACGTCCTGCCCACGCCGCCCCTACACTGCCGCGCCAACTCTCCAATTATCCGGCTCAGTGCGTGGGTAGGGACGAGGCCCCATTATACATAGATGAATTATTGATTTAATAAAGGTGAAGCTTGCATAGAGGTCGCAGGGAGGAGTCGGCGGCAGGTAGAGGCGGGAAATATGAAGAAAATAGACTATTAAAAGATTTAGGCCTAAATATGATAGGGATGAGGCAGCCTAATGCTACTGACGTACAGAAAGAACCACTGACCACTTTAAGTAAGATATAAGGAAATGAACACTAGGATACATATGACACGATACATACATACATACATACAAAGAGAGAGATATAGATATTAGTTTTTTTATTATCTCTTTATATATTTTTACAAGGAAGCGTTGCAGTAGTGAGACATAAGTTACTATTCATAGGACGACTGTGATCGGGATGAATCTTGATGATGCAAAGGTGCTGATGGAGATACGAGCACAGGTGATGAAACAGTTGATATGTAGACGACTACCGATTGTATAGAAGCAGAATGCGATGCCCTGCGGTGCTTGGTGATGTTAATGATGCGCGTGATAGTGATGAGTGGTGATAGAGACGCCGACTCACGATGAGGCGGACGAAAAATACTACACCGAGGAAGAGGATGACAGTAATCTTGAATAATGTTGATGATGACTTCAGAAGAGAGTTTGGTGGACATGATGTTAATGAATCCAAATGATTATTAGGATGACAAAATTGTGATAATCAAGAAAAAAAAAATTCTTCGCAGTTCCGCTGATGAATATAACAACAATGCCAACGAGAAACTGATAATTGCAAATAGGAATGTCTGAGGTAACGAAGAAAACGGTGATAATTTAGGTATTATTCATTATGATAATCAAGGCAAGTGAGCGAGTCTCGATATTAATTAGCAAACACGCCTGAAAATTATATAATTGAAAATAATCAATAATTCTCTGTGGAAGTGATTACTTGCCACATCCATATTGGAAGCAAAAAATCAGACAGGCTCAGTAAATTAATCGTAAATCGAGAAAATGAATTGCTGAAGGAAAACATGAGAAGGAAAGAGGATAAGAGTCTAGAACTGTGAGGAGTAAAGGAAGGCGAAAAGAGGAGGGAAATTCCGCCGGCGGGGATGACATTCTGCATTTTTCAGGAGGTAAGTGGAGTATGAGGTGAGGAACGCTTTGGAATACGAAGTGAAAGGAAACAGGGAGGAGGAAAGATAAGAAGCAGCGAGGAAAAGAAGGAGACATAGGGCACTGCAGTACTTTCTTCTTTTTTTTATTAACTTACGAGTAGTGTAAAATATATTCACAACATTATGTATTATGTTATGTGTACTTGACTACCATTATGACGCCATTACCAAACGAGTTAATAAGGGAATGACCAGTTACGTGATGCTGTTGTTGGGTCTTGCAGGTATAACCAAGGAGTAAGACTTGTGTATATAACTACCATACACTGATATAAAACAATTCGAAATACCAACTTTTCTTGCAATCTAAAACAAGGATATTATATCAAATAAAGTTTTACTAGCGTATCACTACCTTTAATTGTTTCCTTCCATTCATATTGGTTCGAAACAATGACTCGAGTATTTCACGCATGTCTCGCGCATCTGAGCTTGCCAGACCACTTAATTCTGCGATCCGGTGTGCTGTGTGCTCCTGCCTTTCTTCTCTGTTTTCTCTGCCGAAACAGGTATGTTCTCTGTGCTTCTTACGAGGAGTTAGCATTCTGTTAACACTCCGTCATTTAAGTCAAGTTGGAACTTATGAGAGAGCAAATTCGTTAACTACGCCGGTACCAATGTTAGGGAAGAGCTGGGGCGTGGGAGGGAGGGAGGCGGATGTGTGTGTAGCTGGTGAGGATGAGGATGAGCAAAACTTGGCTATGCACGAGTGGGAAATGGAGTTTGAATATAGATTACGAAGCTCAAATAAAAGGAACGAAGGACGAATGCATTATGAATGAACATAATTAATGGATATGTTTAAATTACGAAAACCTGAACGCAATTATTATAATGATATAACGATGCAGCTGAAAACAAGAATGGAAGTATTTTCTACATTTATCTGTAACATCTACCAACCTCACCCAACGATAGCTTTCATAATATCAGGAAATTTTTACTTCAATTTAATTCACTATCACCACCACTCATTAACACTGCTGCTGTCATCACTACCACCACCACCATCACCACCACCACTTGGCGCCGGATTCAAATACACAGTTACATACGCATGAAGTTATGAGAGGAAATGCGTGGCCCCGAGGGAGGAGTGTGTGAGTGAGGGTGGCAGCCAACATGTGGTCGGCATGTGACGCCGCATCACTCCCAGACACAGCCACCATTTTCGGTGCCTTGACAAAATCCACAATTAGAAATTCCACGAAGTCTGGCGTTGAAAGATGGAGGACGTGGAAATATTTTAAAAGCAAATATATATGAACACACGCAGTATACATACGCATATGTATCGCGGATGCATACATATGGAGGCTACAGGTACCCAAGTACATAAATATAATGTTTTAATCTCATATATTGGCCGGTCATGACAGGAGGGTTGGGCGAGGCGGGGCGAGGCGGGGCGTGGTGCAGCTCCGAGCAATGTAACATCTTGTTTTTGCGAGCATCTCCCGGTGAGTGATGGCTTCATGCGCGCCGCTGCCTCTTCATTGCTACTTGGCCCCCACCGGCAAGAAACTCATTAGAATTCCCCCAACGCAAGCTTCCCCAACCCCCCGAGTACCACCAGCGTCGGTACCCAAGCCCTTCCTCACCCACCACCCTTTCCCAGTCCCTCCACGATCCCCCACCCATCCCTTTCCTCAGCCCACCGCCACCCTCCTCACCCAACATACTTCCTCGTCCCCGCCATGCTCCCTCACTCACCACGCGCTCCCACCCAGGACCATCCACGCCCCACCACTCCTTCCCTTACCTACCAGTCTTCCCTGTGCCTTCCCGCCACGCTCCCTCGCAACACTAGAATTAAGAGCATCGAGTCATCTCCACAAACTCGCGACGTCGTTGTAATCCATAATGCACAAAGGGAGAGGTAAAAAAAATGCAAAAAGAAAAGCGTCTTAACAGAGAGGAGGAGGAGGAGGAGGAGGAGGAGGAGTGTATAACATTTCTGAAGGAGGTGTAGCTTCTGCAGCCGCTCAGGGAAAAGAAAGTAAGAAGGATTAAGAAATACAAAACATAGTATAAGGTTGAAAATGTTAAAAGAAGAGAAAAAAAAACCTTATGTTCAACTGGTAGTGTGGTGCGGTATTAGTAGTTTTAGTAGTAGTAGAAATAGTAGCAGTTATAGTAGTAGTAAAATAGTAGCAGTTGTATTAGTAGTTGTAAACCATGAAAACAGAAAGGAAAATAAAGAGGAAAGTTGATACCTTAGAACTAAAGTAGCAAGGTTCAAGATGGCGAAAGAGAAGGAGGAGGAGAAAGAGGAGGGAGGAAGGAGGAGTAAAGGGAGTGTAAGAGGGCGCAGAGGTGTTGAAAGGGATGCCGATCGTGCCACCAAAGAAGCCTTCTCTGCCTCCATAATGGGCATCAGTTTCACTAAGAATTTTTACATCCCGTTCTGTACCATTTGGCTAATCAAGATGGCTGGGTATAGACTCTCGACGAACCTGTTCTACCCTCACCCTCCTCTTTGTCTTCCTCCCATCCTCACCCTCACCCACTACTCTCTCTCTCTCTCTCTCTCTCTCTCTCTCTCTCTCTCTCTCTCTCTCTCTCTCTCTCTCTCTCGCTCTCGCTCTCGCTCTCGCTCTTGCTCTCGCTCTCTCGTTCGTTTAATTTACATGACCCCTTTTTCATGCCTCCCAGTTTCCCCTTTGTTTCAGAATTTGTTTTTGAGTTTGAATTTTTGAATATGCTTCCCTCTATTCCCTGATGCAGCTCTCTCCTCTTCCTATATCAACTCCTACCCTCTCCCCTTATCAAGTTCTCTCTCCCCTCTCCCTTTATCAACCCCTTTCCCCTCTCCCTGTCTCCCCTCCATCTTTCTCTACATCCAATATTTATATCGTACTCTTTTCTTTTTCTGCTTTATCAGATTTTACATTTTTTTAAGTTGTAAATTGTGTTCTACCATCAATTTTTATTTTTTATTTTTGTAGTTCATTAATACGTGCTGTTATTATATCGCTCATAATTTGTATACGAAAGTTAAATCTATTTTTTTGATGGGGGGAAAAAAAAATATTTATCATTCTGCCTTGTTTCCGTCGGTTTACTCATCTTCCTTTTCCCATTTCCTTTCTACTGCTCGTACAACCTCTCATATCAGTTTCAATGTTTCCCTATCCTGCATCCTCCTCCCTCCCATCTCTCTCTCTCTCTCTCTCTCTCTCTCTCTCTCTCTCTCTCTCTCTCTCTCTCTCTCTCTCTCTCTCTCTCTCTCTTTCTCTTTCTCTTTCTCTTTCTCTCATGTGGCAGGAAGGTCAGACAGTTGGATGTATTTCTGTCTCCGTCCACGAAATGTTTCCCTCCCAAGACTTTGTTGTTTGTCCGACAGCTCGAAACGCTGCCGCTGAAGAAATAAACAATGTACATGTATTTTTTTGTCCCCTTTTTTTTTTAGAATCGATCGTTGGGGGCGGAGACACAGCCGTCAAGCGGAGTCTAAAGGCCCTCTCAAGTGTGTTTTATGTTGCATTAACTCAAGCGGCCGCGAGAAGGGCGGATAGGGGAGTGTCCTTCTGCACTCTCTTTAAGGAGCGTCTTCTATCGTGATCCCCAATGCCTCCTGGGTGGTGAGGGGTAGTATTGGTGTGTGTGTGTGTGTGTGTGTGTGTGTGTGTGTGTGCGCTTGTGCGTGTGTCCCGTCATGTTTGAAGATAGTTACCTTTCTCTAGTTCATTATTCATGGTAAATCCCTGTCTTCCTTGCTACATAACGCTCAGAGCTCACGCATAATCTACGCTGAAAGGCAAATGGTCTGCCTAGTATACGACAAAGTACTAGGAATAAAAATACTTTCCTTAGCGTTTCGTAAAATTCCTGTTACTAAAAATGCAGATAAACCCAGATTTTTACGATTGTGCCGCCTGAGGGTCATAAATACGTGGCAGAAAAACCGCAACATTATGGAATAAACTAAAGAGAGCAGAAAATAAAAGTGACAGTAGAGAGTGAAAGGAAGAGAAAAATGGAGACAGGGTTGTTCGGTGGATGGAGAGGAGAGGAGAGGAAAGGGGGAGGCCGGGAGGTAACACACACACACACACACACGCACACGCACATTGAGAGAGAGAGAGAGAGAGAGAGAGAGAGAGAGAGAGAGAGAGAGAGAGAGAGAGAGAGAGAGAGAGAGAGAGAGAGAGAGAGAGAGAGAGAGAGAGAGAGAGAGAGAAAGAGAAAGCGAGAGAGAGATGCTGGAGGGAGAGCGAGCCACATACTGTTGGCACTCATTACAGCATTCCTGGCATCGCGGAGTGGCACGCGGGCCCCTTGACGCTCCCCCACGATATACACTACGTGATGAACTCCAAACTGTCGCTTATAGAGTGAGGGAGGTGGGTGGCGCGCCTGAGAGGAAGGACAGGAGGAGGGAGGGAGGGAGAGGAAGAGGGCAAAGGCGAGGGAGACGAAGAGGAACGAGGAAGAGATGTCCGCCACACCCTAGCAGGAGATGGATGTTCACGTGTTATAGTGGCGGCTTATCACTTGGGTCATGTGTCTTCCTGGGTGTAGGTGAAGCGTGTGTGATGGGGTGGATATGGGCCAGGGTGAACGACGCTTGTTGGAGAAGAAGGGGGAAGGGGCGGTGTAGAAGGGAAGTGTTGTGTATCAATCTTTTTTTCTTATTTTTTTTTTTATTTATGACTTTTTTATTAGATTCTTATCTTTTCTGCTTTTCTTTCCCATTTTGTTCCAATTTTCTGTTTCCTCTCTCTTCTTTTCCTTCTTATCCTCTGTCTTGTCTCGTTTCGTCAGTCTGTCTCTCTGTCTGTCTGTCTGTCTGTCTGTCAGTCTCTCTAACACACACACACACACACACACACACACACACACACACACACACACACACACACACACACACACACACACACACACACACACACACACACACACACACACACACACACACACACACACACACAGATTACACAATTGGTGAGTTTTATGGCGTCGTAAAGTTTTGATGGCCGCTGTGTATCACCTGGTGTTGTACCTTCCCAATTAATTAACCTCACCTTGACATCACACGAAATCAAGACCCACTTATTTCGCCAACTAGTTTTGTGGTTCTAGTGGTAATATATGTTATTGTTCCAAGTTGTTATTGCTTTAATTTACTCTGAGTTCATCTCCTGTCATGAAATGTTGAATTATTGGGAGGCTGAAATTGTTTCATGAACTTTTTTTTTTACCCTGGCCTTTATTGAGCCGCTGGGACGCGTGGTGCAATGGCTTGTTGTATAACCTGCCTCCCCCCGGCTTTCCCCCAACAGGTTCGACTCCCGCCAGCCAGCCAGGAGAAGCCGAGCCCCGACGCGCTGCTCTTCTTAAAGGTGAGAGGAAGATCATCGTTCGGTCTGGCTGCATCGGCTCCAGACCGTCCAGGAGGCTGCTAGCAGACCTCGCTCGGCCTCTTGGCGTCCCTGTCACGGGCAGATCTGGGTCTTGATGTGGTTTTAACCTTAAGAGATTACTTGTTTTCCGCGGGTGTTATGGGCCCAGGCTCCTGCCACGCACCTGTAATTACGGAGTTTGTCGTTTCATGAGATGTAAAGGTAAATTGTAGGTAATTTTTGATGCCATCTCATGGGAGGAATTTGAATATATAATTTTTTATGAAGCTTGCACAGATAATATGGTGATGGTATGCGATGTTTGTGTATTCCGTCGTATTAGTTAGTGAGGAGGTGTGTGTTATGTACACTGTGAACCCGATGAAGGTGCATTTTGTATCTTCTCTCTATTTGCACCACCAATTTTCCACTCCCAGGAAACGCTTCAGAGCCTTAAATTAGCTTCCAGTCGATCTTGGAAGATTCCCCTGGACGAAAATTCAGGCGATAAGGAATTTAATCAGCGTATATTGTGAGGCGATTGCCAGGTCCGCCCGTTCCCCGGTTGTGTTTCAGGGAAGCTCATCTTATAAACACAATTTTCCAGCTCGAGCTCCCTGCTCAGCCGACGGGAAGTTAACACGGGATCACTGACGCTACCCGACCCTTCCATAGAGCTCATGTTAATACGGGCCTCGCCAAGGACCCATTAGATCAACGTAAGAGTGTAGTGCGGGCGACGCGACGCTGGCCAGACGAAGGGAGGTGGGATGGAGTTTTCCCTGGCGAGGATCCAGGAGGCGGCAGCGTGCTATAGGTGCACCCAAGAGAGTCCCGAGGCCAGCCCTGAACTGCGTGTACTTGTTAATTGCACTTTCGCTCATTAGAATAAGAACATCTGTAGACATTTTACTGCAGCTGTGAAGACGAGCAGATGGGTGGAATCGCAGTAATACCATATTATATATAACATTTTTCCTTGTTTTTTCTGATGTAAGAAGTATGTATGATGTTGATCAATAGAAAACCAAATCCACCCAATACATGAATGCTCTCACGTTCCTTTCCCGCCACCCCCGCACCATCCCTCGCCACCTCCCCGTCCCCTGGCAGTCGTGTGTATTTGGTGGACGTTGAGTGTAAATATTCGAGGCATAACGATTATAAGCATCACTAAATCACAGGTACTCCAATCTTTGTTGCGTTTTATGCTGTTTTCATTTATAAAGGTGTTTCCATTTTCACCCTTGATGACCATTGGGGTTAAATAAGCTCAGGAGTAGTACAGCTGATCTGATATTAAGATACTTCTCGTAAATCACAACCATAACGCTAACTGACTCTTTTCTAGTTTTGTCCGTAAATTAAACACTGGGACATCAACCAGTGTTTTTCATTCGGTCATAAATATGTTTTGTGACGTGCATCACCAATACATCTTGAAGTGACGAGGAAATTATTCACCAACTTACCCCGTGTGTCATGAATAAGTAAAAGGCCGTAATAGGAAAGTTGGTCATTAAGAAATAAAAAGTATAGTTAATTGCCGTCGGGTAGCGTGGAGGTAAAAGGCTGTGGTAATAAGAACTAATTGACATGCGTGCTGTGGAGGGTTAAAAGAGCTGCAGCAACGAGGGTTGGGGGTCCGAGGGGTGTTTAGGGTCAGCGGCGCAGAGGAACCCCAGTAGCGAGCCTCAAATGTGCCACTTGGGGCAACACAAATACGCCCGTTTGGAGGGGCCTCGCTTGTTTGGCGCAACACACGCTTTACTTTGTATTTTTCTTGGTGCTCCGAGCGGTAACTTATTTGTTTTTTCCCCCCTCACTGTTCATACCACGAGAGACAGAAAACACCCCGAACCGTCGACGTATTTGAGCAAAACAAAGTATAGTGGAGTCTGTTCTTTGTTTTCTTCCTTGTGGACGGACGCCTCGAACACCCTGTCAGGGGAATTCGCCAAGTTTTTTTTTTCTTTTTTTTTCTTCTTTTTTTCCGCGTCGTCGTTCTGTAGCGCAGTTTGTGGGGTCATTTTCTTGTAAACGCACATGCAACACACACATGCACGCACAGATATACACATTACCTCGATAAATAGAAAACCTCACAAACACACACACACACACACACACACACACACACACACACACACACACACACACACACACACACACACACACACACACACACACACACACACACACACACACACACACACACACACACACACACACACACACACACACACACACACACACACACACACACACACACACACACACACACACGTGCGCGCGCGCGGGCCCATTACATGGTAAATAGCGGTCACTGGTCAGCCCAAGCATACCTAAGAGGGTCATTAAGCTCCTGGCCCAGTAAATAAAAAACACAAAGGCCCCGCACATGCTAACGAAGTGTTCATTCACCCTCGGACAGATGGTGTGCACGTAAGCTTACCTGCAGGAGAACGAGGGGAAGGAGGAAGGGAAGGTGTCGTGTTCCTCGCAGGAGTCAAAGCAAGACTAAAACTACACACGACGATCGTAAAGGATATGAATCGTCGTCGTGGAAGGAAGGCATGAAAGGGCAGGGAGGAAAGGGGAAAAAAAAGGTTGTATGGGCAAGAAAAAAATATATACACTGGTCGAAGAGCTGCTTGTGTCTCTTGGCAGAGGCCTCGCGGGATTATCTGCGAGTCGCTGCTCACACAAAAAACCTGCTGTCCCTCTTCTTGGGGGAAGCGATTCGTCACGCTGGTCCGACCGGAGTCATTTGGCCAATATTATTGCTCTTTGCCAAAAATCGGCTTTATGGCTCCTCGCGTCCACCACTACAGGTTCTGCGAGCCTTTTACAACCGAGGCGCTACAATGTAGAGGTGACGAAATCAGCGAACTATCCACTATTTTAGCGAGAGGCGTCCTTATGGCGGGCGGCTGGTAAGGCGAACACTTGACAAAAGGGATGGTAGGACGCTGGAAGAGGATAATGCAGTTTCGCCTTCGCCCGTGGTTTGGCTTCACTCTTGATTTACGACGGTGAAATCATAAAGGAGTTTCAGGATACACACGACGTTGTTCTCTGGGATGGTGTGTGTGTGTGTGTGTGTGTGTGTGTGTGTGTGTGTGTGTGTGTGTGTGTGTGTGTGTGTGTGTGCGTGTGTCTGTGTGTCTGTGTGTGTGTGTGTGTGTGTGCCTGTGTGTGTGTGTGTGTGTGATTGTGTGTGTGTGTGTGTGTGTGTGTGTGTGTGTGTGCTTGCGCACGTGCACACATGCATGCACACACGTATGTATGTGTGTGCACGCATATGCATGTCCGGTATTCAATGTTTAATCATTAATGTATCTCAAACAAAAAGAATTTTCCTCGAAAATTTGGTCGACGAAGCACGTAAACTTTTTTCCTTCTAATTAACATTGAACACATAAATGTATCAGGGGAACCTGACATGTGTTGCTATGCATCTTGTTCTGTTCTTACGTGGGTAATGTATAGAAATATTCATTGTGGTTCACATTTAAAAAAAATTTGATAGCTAATAATCATACAAACTTCCTATACATGTTTTACAATCAGCATCGTGGTAAGACTCAAACACTTAACATAACTTTATTAGTAGGATTCTCACCGTGTTTCCTTAAAGGGTTTTCACAGTATGTCAGGAGAAACAGGAAGGTTCCCAAAATTAGACATGATACTATTTTCTTCGCCTTATTTCTCTTCGAGCTACCAGGAGGGTTTCCAGCCGTCTGCACCAAGAGGCTGCCAAACGCGCGGCTTCCAGCAGAGGCTCGCAAACCCACCTACACCAGAAGGGATTTGCATTGCCAATGTAATCTGCCATGGCACCGAAAAAAAAATCTCGAATGTTTATTCATTTGGAACATGCAAATTGCTGGACGTAAAAAAAATTCCTGCTTCAATTAAGAACTTTGGACACAACACTTTATTTTACCTTTTTTTTCAATATGAGGCAGTTCCCCCCCTGCCCCCCCTGCTCCCCCTGCCCACACACGCTATCCTCCTCACCGCCGCCTGTTATGAGTGCCTGGGTGGCGGCCGCGGGGCGAGTGTATAATGGCGTAAGCGCAAAGCATCACAGGTGGTTTCATATGAGGGTGTCGCTTCATTTATGAAGTAATAGTGTATATATATGTATGCCTAATGTGCTCCTGACACACACACACACACACACACACACACACACACACACACACACACACACACACACACACACACACACACACACACACACACACACACACACACTTTTCCCAATCCCGACTCACATATGCAAATAAACACGTTCGCGTTCCGCCCCTGGACTTCCTTTTACAATGCGTAGACTAGCGCCAAATGAACATTAAAAACAAAAGGCTGCGGGGTTTCGACGCGCACACGTTGCTCCAAATTCCAAGTATTGACCTTTTGAAGCACCGCCCTCCGAGCCCCTCTGAGCCGGGATGGTGTCGGCCTCGAAGCTCCGATGTTTGCCCGCGGCCGTAATGGAACCTGATGAAGCCAATAACCGTATCCAGTCTTAATAGAACCCCGATAATGCCATCCGTTCGCCCCCGTAGGCTGTTCCGTGTGTAATGGCAGCGAGTTTGCAAAAATGCGTCGCGTCCCGAGGCGTCATCATGCCCAGGCGATGCGGGGAAAATAGAAAAGGGTGGCGGTTAGGAGAGTAATTAGTTGGTGTTACGATATTAAATGGACGTCAGGGCGTGGGCGGCTGTGAGGTGATCAGGGGAAGCTCCGACTGTCTCCTCTCTGTTATCTGCTCTGTGATGCCCCTTCCCTCCCTTCCCCTCCCTTCCCCTCCCCCATGTCAAAGTTGAGGCTCCCTTATGAACTCTAAATGCCCCAGCGGGACTATCCGTCTACACCGTGTAATCAAGACCTCATTGCAGTTTTATTTTGAAAGTCGTCGTTGGTAGGCTGTTCCCGAACTTTACGTGGGAGATAAGGGAATTTTTGAACGAAAACAAGTGAGTGCAAGCGCTTCATTGCACGCTCAGTCCTGCTATTGGTACCTCGCGGGGCGGCTGTTGCTAAGTGCTTGGGCCATACACCGTGCGTCTGCTCCTAACCCTCCCTCCCCCCTTACGTTTATTTATTTTTTTCCTCTCTCTCTCTCTCTCTCTCTCTCTCTCTCTCTCTCTCTCTCTCTCTCGCTCTCGCTCTCGGTCTCGCTCTCTCAGAAATCCGTAAATAAAGCAAGAAATGAGGGACAGATATATGTGCGTGCATGCATGTGTGCGTTGGTTGGTGTACATATGAGCGCTCACGTGCATGAAAAAAGTTTTTGTATAAAGTTAGTTTACATAAGGTAGTGCTCGTCAGACAAGCAAAGGTTCCTGCAGCAAGCAAATATTCTGTGTGAGTAATTATTCCTCCAGCAAACAATGGTCTTTCTCAGATGAAAAGTCAGCCTGCCACCCACCACTCTGCTCCTTCGGGTCATTGCTGTCCCTCGCGCACTCTCTTCCATTCCCTTTTCTCCCTCATGGTTCTCATCCACCTCATCCACTTCCCCCAATCCCTTCCGTGGCCCTTCTTCCATTTGTTCTCCCACACTGGTCGGTTCTGCTTCTCCGTATTCCCCCTCTCCCCCTCCCATCCATCTCAGCCCCCATCCCATTTTTTTCCAATCCCAATCTATTTGTGTTTGTTTTCAATGCCTCTCTTGTGGTCTCATTCTTCCCTGTTATTTTATTTTTCCAAGTACTTTTCTTACCCTGTTCCGTTCTCTTGTTGCTAATCTTCTCCAAACTATTTTCCGCATCCCTGAAGCTGCCTCTCTTTCCCCTTAATATGTCACCCCTTCAGTTGGATCCTTTCCCCTCAACTGGTCCCTCTACTCTGTTTTTCTTTCCCCTTGGTCCCACTCCTCTCTCTCCTGCTCTCTCATCGCTCACTAGGGAACCTCTCCCTCGCGCCCGGATAACCCCTTCCCGCCCACCCTCTTCCACCCATGCCCCCTCCGCTCCCCCACCTCCCCTGGGTCGTTAAATGTGCAATAACAGAGCGAGCGAGGCCGGCGAGCTATCGAGAAGTAATGGAGTCCTGCATTGGCAAACACTACGATGCACTTTGAGCAGTTCCGTACATATGCAGTATCGTGTATGCAGTATTTTTTTTCTTCGGTGTTCATATGTGGGACGGTCGACGTATTTTTCCAGCATTACTTTTATTTTTTTTTTCTTGTTTGAGGCACACACGTTTCTTCACCATGGATTGTCTTTGCTCCGCTTTTATGGGGTATATATTGATATTTAACGCACTAGCCTTCGATCTGTTTTTTATACGTTAGAGGAGTAAAAACGCTCCTAGTCAACTTTATCCATATGCTAAAAGGGGTCTGTTTATTCGGGGTCTTCGTGTGAAACTCATTTCAAACAGGAACTGAAAGACTGAAAGAATAAAGTCCAGTATGTACGACTAGTTTACTCCCCTAAATCTAAATGTGAAAAAAACTGTCGAGCCTCGCATTTCCTTTTTCCACTCATAATTTTTCACATTTGAATTCGTATATTTCGAGGAATATTTACCCTCGCGGGCGGCGTGGAGCCTCCAGCGCCGCCCCGTGGAGCAATGGGCCAGAAACAGTGTGGCAAAAGCTGTTAATACGCAGGAGGCCGCTGAAATATCTCCCTGGAACGTGAACACAAAGCACATTTTTACTCCAAACAGAAATAATTACGCCTCCAGTTTTATGGGTGTTTCCGACGTAATTTATGCGGAGGTAGGGACATAATGATTATTGTTCGTATACGTACATTTCGTATCATTGGATGTCCAGCTCAGAATCCTTTTTTTCCTTACACCGGGCCCAGCACCGTCCCTCCTGTCCATCCCCTCTAGCCGTCCCTCCTATCCATCCCCTCCACCCGTCCCTCCACGCCTGTCCATTGTTGTGTTTAACTCGTCCTTCATTTCCCTCGTGTTTGCTTGATTACATTTCTCTGTCTTTAGCAATGTTTATCGCCGCCATCTTGATGCATATACATTTTCATTATTTTTTGTTCCTATGCTTTAAGGGTTTCCTGCTGTCAGAATTCATTTTAATATTTCAATAGATACTCTTTCTTTATTACTTTGTGTTTTGAATTACATTACGTATTCCTGGTTCTGTATTCTTCCTTTGGGTTTACTTTCCTTCTGTTTCTTTAAGTAAATGCTTCTTATTCATCTTCTTTATCCTTTCTTCCATGTTCCTTTTATATCTACACCCTCAGCGCCACCATCATACCCACCCACCAGTCACCTCCACCGCTCCACCGCCGCCCAAAATAACCCCTGCAGCCTTCATCACAAGCACAGCTGCCACCTTCTCCCTTGTGCCTCCCTCCCACCACCTGTGGAGAGCGGTTTTTGTGAAGGAGTAGCGCCACCCTTCTCGCCTCCCTTGGCCTTGGTAGTAGACACTGTAATCCGGCAGCTTTCCGCCCCAGACGCTATTGGGTAACAAGCAGTGGATAGCAGTTAAGGCGAATTAATCTCAAGCAGACTCACTAATCGTCCGGCATTACAGAGGAGTTAATCAGGATTGGGAGGAAGGAAGATGTCTCAGGCTGTAGGTTTAAGGGGTTAAGCGAATCATCAGCTTCGTAAAATGTGTAATATATATTTTTTGATTGCATTTTTATCCATCGGGAGACGAGTTAATGGGATTTGCAGTATCGTGTCATGTATTTTAGTGTTCGTTTGTTGTTGGTTGGGGTACATCATCCTATTATACATAAGCTGAAACTGATCTTCTCGACGCTGATGTTGATGTTTACCTCCGCCAGACTATAATTTCAGCCTTAAAAAAAGAAAAACTAAGTAATGAATTTGGCCGGTTAGTTCTTGGTGTTTGCCGTGAAGCAGTAACGAGGTTAACACTGTGCCACCGGATTCGTGTATTTTGTGGTAATATGACGTCAGGCCCATGATTACCTGCACCAATTCACAGCAGTGTTTGAACGTGACCTCCAACCCCAGACACTCCCCGTGAAGCGACTCTCCTCCCCCCACTGCCCCACCCACCTCCACCATCACCTTGAGACGTACAAGGATACTCATCATCATGTCTCCGAAGCCATAGACATGCGCATCACACACACACACACACACACACACACACACACACACACACACACACACACACACACACACACACACACTTTCATAAAAATAAAGTTGTACATCCACCCTCACAAAGAAGGCTTTCAGGTCCTGGCCACACTGTCCTCGCCCCCAACACCGGAAATGAGTGTTGCAAGATGAGTACATTTTCAAGGCAACTAATCGTAAAACTTGTTTTTGATTTTTTGGGGTTCATTAGCATTTTTATTATGTATCCCTATTTCCGCGGTAGTATTTACAACAAGTTTTAATGAAAAAATGCATGTAAAAAAATGAATAATGACCAGGTGCTTGAAGACTTGTATAGAATATTCATAATGGGATTCAATTACGACCTCCATTGTTGTCTCGACTGTTACTAATTAAGGAACTTGCTCCTCCCCCGAGGCCTCACCCTGTACAGTCAACCCGTCAACCAACTGCCCCCCCCCCACCCTCCGCACCCAATGGTTCGCTTCTCTGGTCGTTGTGGCCTCACCGTGGCCCAGCGTCGTGGTCCAGGCCGAATAAGCGTCTTATGCTGTCAGGGAAAGGCCCGGCAGCCGCTGCAGTGGTGTTATCTGAGGGACGCTGCGTTGTTACTGCCAGCCAGGAGACACCAAGGCCTTGTCTGCAGCCGTTTTATCAGCCGGCGTCGAAGGGTGTGATGACCCTCGTAAAAATAGCGTTATCATTAACGTCACCTTACGTCAGTCTCACGTGTGTGTATGTGTGTGTGTGCGTGTGTGTGTGTGCGTGTGTGTGTGTGTGTGTGTGTGGGTGTGGGTGTGTGTTTAATGGTTATTTAGGTATTGGTTTGTATTCTTATTTTCAAGGTCGTTAGTTTAAACGTATATGTAAGTGTGTAGCAGCTGTGTCAGCGTCCGTGTATGCATGTCCTTCCTGTGTATGTACCACCGCTGTGAGTACGTGACTGCCCTTCCTTAACACATCCCTGACCAGCTGTAAGAACCGTCTTTACCGCTGGAGGAATACTTGAGCTCGACTTCTGCTTTCCGGTTTTGCTATCGTCTATTTTTTTTTAGACGGAGAAAGAAAAACCTCAAGGCCTGGAGGAGCTCCCTAATGAAGGCTAAAGACTTTGGGTTCTACACGAGGGAAATATGTAGGAGTGGCGTCTTCCGCGGCCCGCCTGTGCCGGGGCCCGGGAGGGTGAGGGTCGTCAATCTGGTGTTTTCTGCCACAAGCCACGTGTGGTCGTTAGTCTCCCTGGTGAACATTTCTCAGCCGCGCCAGGGTTTGCGGGGATGAGGCTTCCGCTTCTTGTTACAGGATGTTTAGGATGTTTTCTGTTTGACTCTTTTTTACTGAACTGTTTCATATATACATACACACACACACACACACACACACACACACACACACACACACACACACACACACACACACACACACACACACACACACACACACACACACACACACACACACACACACACACACACATACAAGGAGAGTAGAAATTCTAAATCGCACATGATGACTCATAGCCCCCAACACAAACACACACCCGCACACACACACACCAAATACACACCAAGCCTGTTATGTAAACAAGAAACAAGGTAAACAAAAAAAAGTAGCAAGAAAGGCACCAAAGCAGCAGCAGCAGCAACACGTGTGGGGATGAAGTCACCTGCGCTTCCCGTAACACACATGAAGTCAACCGCGGAGGGACAATAGCGAAACACGGAGGTAAAACAGATAGTTGAGAGAAGGACAATACGGGGCCCAAGTATGGATCGACGTACCTGCAGCGTCCCGGGAACAGCACGCCCGCTCGCTGCGTTTAAAGGTTACCTGGTCATCAGTCGGTGCCGAGTGGGGCGTGGCGAGGCGGCATGCTAAGAGGACGTCCTTCTGCTCCTCTTCTCTCTTGTAATGGAGGCAAGATGCAGCCTTGACCCTCGATGCTCTACAGTCTCCTGTATTCCTTCCTGCCGAGGATCTTACTGCTTTCC
Source organism: Metacarcinus magister (assembly GCA_029783475.1). Taxonomy (NCBI): domain Eukaryota; kingdom Metazoa; phylum Arthropoda; class Malacostraca; order Decapoda; family Cancridae; genus Metacarcinus; species Metacarcinus magister. Next base: position 11,557,443 of record JAPQNM010000008.1, on the reverse strand, counting down.
TGTTCCTCTGTTTTCCTATGCTTTCCTCCTCTTCCTCCTCCTCATATTTCCATTCTATCCCCATTCTCTTGCTCAGTCCCTTCTTCAGTCTCCTCCTCCTCCTCCTCCTCCTCCTCCTCCTCCTCCTCCTCCTCCTCCTCCTCCTCCTCCTCCTCCTCCTCCTCCTCCTCCTTTTATCATTAATATTTATTTTTATCATTAATATTTATTTTTATCATTAATATTTATTTTTATCATTAATATTTATTTTTATCATTAATATTTATTTTTTTTATCATTATTATTTATTTTTATCATTATTATTTATTTTTATCATTAATATTTATTTTTATCATTAATATTTATTTTTATCATTACTATTTATTTTTATCATTAATATTTATTTTTTATCATTAATATTTATTTGTATCATTAATATTTATTTGTATCATTAATATTTATTTTTATCATTAATATTTATTTTTATCATTAATATTTATTTTTATCATTAATATTTATTTTTATCATTAATATTTATTTTTATCATTAATATTTATTTTTATCATTATTATTTATTTTTATCATTAATATTTCTTTTTATCATTAATATTTCTTTTTATCATTAATATTTATTTTTATCATTATTTATTTTTATCATTATTATTTATTTTTATCATTAATATTTATTTTTATCATTAATATCTATTTTTATCATTATTATTTAATTTTTATCATTAATATTTATTTTTATCATTAATATTTATTTTATCATTAATATTTATTTTTATCATTAATATTTATTTTTTATCATTATTATTTATTTTTATCATTATTATTTATTTTTATCATTAATATTTCTTTTTATCATTAATATTTCTTTTTATCATTAATATTTCTTTTTATCATTAATATTTATTTTTATCATTAATATTTATTTTTATCATTATTATTTATTTTTATCATTAATATTTATTTTTATCATTATTATTTATTTTTATCATTAACACTTATTTTTATCATTGATATTTATTTTTATCATTGATATTTATTTTTATCATTGATATTTATTTTTATCATTGATATTATATTTTATCATTAATATTTATTTTTATCATTAATATTTATTTTTATCGTTAATATTTATTTTTATCATTAATATTTATTTTTATCATTAATATTTATTTTTATCATTAATATTTATTTGTATCATTAATATTTATTTTTTATCATTATTATTTATTTTTATCATTATTATTTATTTTTATCATTAATATTTCTTTTTATCATTAATATTTCTTTTTATCATTAATATTTCTTTTTATCACTGATATTTATTTTTATCATTGATATTTCTTTTTATCATTGATATTTCTTTTTATCATTAATATTTCTTTTTATCATTAATATTTCTTTTAATCATTAATATTTATTTTTATCATTAATATTTATTTTTATCATTAATATTAATAAATATTAATGATAAAAATAAATAATGATGATAAAAATAAATAATGATGATAAAAAATAAATAATGATAAAAATAAATATTAATGATAAAAATAAATATTAATGATAAAAATAAATATTAATGATAAAAAGAAATATTAATGATAAAAATAAATATTAATGATAAAAATAAATAATAATATCATTAATATTTATTTTTATCATTAATATTTATTTTTATCATTAATATTTATTTTTATCATTAATATTTATTTTTATCATTAATATTTATTTTTATCATTAATATTTATTTTTATCAATATTATTTATTTTTATCATTAATATTTATTTTTATCATTAATATTTCTTTTTATCATTAATATTTATTTTTATCATTAATATTTATTTTTATCATTAATATTTATTTTTATCATTAATATTTATTTTTATCATTATTATTTATTTTTATCATTAATATTTATTTTTATCATTATTATTTATTTTTATCATTAACACTTATTTTTATCATTGATATTTATTTTTATCATTGATATTTATTTTTATACATTGATATTTATTTTTATCATTAATGATTCTTTTTATCATTAATATTTATTTTTATCATTAATATTTATTTTTATCATTAATATTTATTTTTTATCATTATTATTTATTTTTATCATTAATATTTATTTTTATCATTAATATTTATTTTTATCATTAATATTTCTTTTTATCATTAATATTTCTTTTTATCATTAATATTTCTTTTTATCATTAATATTTATTTTTATCATTAATATTTATTTTTTATCATTATTATTTATTTTTATCATTATTATTTATTTTTATCATTAATATTTCTTTTTATCATTATTATTTTTTTTTATCATTAATATTTATTTTTATCATTAATATTTATTTTTATCATTAATATTTCTTTTTATCATTAATATTTCTTTTTATCATTAATATTTCTTTTTATCATTAATATTTATTTTTTATCATTATTATTTATTTTTATCATTATTATTTATTTTTATCATTAATATTTCTTTTTATCATTAATATTTCTTTTTATCATTAATATTTCTTTTTATCATTAATATTTATCTTTATCATTGTTATTTATTTTTATCATTAACACTTATTTTTATCATTGATATTTATTTTTATCATTGATATTTATTTTTATACATTGATATTTATTTTTATCATTAATATTTATTTTTATCATTAATATTTATTTTTATCATTAATATTTATTTTTATCATTAATATTTCTTTTATCATTAATATTTATTTTTATCATTAATATTAATTTTTTATCATTATTATTATTATATTAATGATAAAAATAAATAATAATGAAAAAAATAAATATTAATGATAAAAATAAATATTAATGATAAAAATAAATATTAATGATAAAAATAAATATTAATGATAAAAATAAATATTAATGATAAAAAGAAATATTAATGATAAAAAGAAATATTAATGATAAAAATAAATATCAATGATGAAAATAAATATCAATGATAAAAATAAATATTAATGATAAAAATAAATAATAATGATAAAAATAAATATTAATGATAAAAAATAAATATTAATGATAAAAATAAATATTAATGATAAAAATAAATAATAATGATAAAAATAAATAATAATGATAAAAAGAAATATTAATGATAAAAATAAATATTAATGATAAAAATAAATAATAATGATACAAATAAATAATAATGATAAAAAGAAATAATAATGATAAAAAATAAATATTAATGATAAAAATAAATATTAATGATAAAAATAAATATTAATGATAAAAATAAATATTAATGATAAAAATAAATATTGATGATAAAAATAAATATTGATGATAAAAATAAATGTTGATGATAAAAATAAATATTGATGATAAAAATAAATATTAATGATAAAAATAAATATTAATGATAAAAAGAAATATTAATGATAAAAAGAAGTATTTATGATAAAAATAAATAATAATGATATCATTAATATTTATTTTTATCATTAATATTTATTTTTATCAATAACATTTATTTTTATCATTAATATTTATTTTTATCATTATTATTTATTTTTATCATTATTATTTATTTTAATCATTAATATTTATTTTTATCATTAATATTTATTTTTTATCATTATTATTTGATTTTTATCATTAATACTTATTTTTATCATTGATATTTATTTTTATCATTGATATTTATTTTTATCATTGATATTTATTTTTATCATTAATATTTATTTTTATCATTATTATTGATTTTTATCATTAATACTTATTTTTATCATTGATATTTATTTTTATCATTGATATTTATTTTTATCATTGATATTTATTTTTATCATTGATATTTATTTTTATCATTAATATTTATTTTTATCATTAATATTTATTTTATCATTATTATTTATTTTTATCATTAATTTATATTTTTATCATTAATACTTATTTTTATCATTAATTTATATTTTTATCATTAATATTTATTTTTATCATTAATATTTATTTTTATCATTAATATTTATTTTTATCATTAATATTTATTTTTATCATTATTATTTATTTTTATCATTAATATTTATTTTTATCATTAATATTTACTTTTATCATTAATATTTATTTTTATCATTAATATATATTTTTATCATTAATATTATATTTTTAATCATAATATAATATTAATGATAAAAATAAATATTAATGATAAAAATAAATATTAATGATAAAAATAAATATTAATGATAAAAATAAATATTAATGATAAAAATAAATATTGATGATAAAAATAAATATTGATGATAAAAATAAATATTGATGATAAAAATAAATGTTGATGATAAAAATAAATATTGATGATTAAAATAAATAATGATGATAATTATAAATAATGATGATAAAAAATAAATAATGATGATAAAAATAAATATTAATGATAAAAATAAATATTGATGATAAAAATAAATATTAATGATAAAAATAAATATTAATGATAAAAAGAAATATTAATGATAAAAAAAAATATTTATGATAAAAATAAATAATAATAATATCATTAATATTTATTTTTATCATTAATATTTATTTTCATCATTAATATTTATTTTTATCATTAATATTTATTTTATATCATTAATATTTATTTTTATCATAATTATTTATTTTTATCATTATTATTTATTTTAATCATTAATATTTATTTTTATCATTAATATTTATTTTTTATCATTATTATTTATTTTTATCATTAATATATATTTTTATCATTAATTTATTTTTATCATTAATATTTATTTTTTATCATTATTATTTATTTTTATCATTAATATTTATTTTTATCATTAATATTTATTTTTATCATTAATATTTATTTTTATCATTAATATTTATTTTTATCATTAATATTTATTTTAATCATTAATACTTATTTTTATCATTAATATTTTTTTTATCATTAATATTTATTTTTTATCATTATTATTTGTTTTTATCATTAATATTTATTTTTATCATTAATATTTATTTTTATCATTAATATTTATTTTTTATCATTATTATTTATTTTTATCATTAATATTTATTTTTATCATTAATATTTATTTTTATCATTATTTATTTTTATCATTAATATTTATTTTTATCATTAATATTTATTTTTATCATTAATATTTATTTTTATCATTAATATTTATTTTTATCATTATTATTTATTATTATCATTATTATTTATTTTTATCATTATTATTTATTTTTATCATTAATATTTATTTTTATCATTAATATTTATTTTTATCATTAATAAGAAAAATTTGAATAAAATCATAATTTTTTAAAAAATCTATAAATCGAACACTTAGAAAAGACCTCGGCAGTGTAAGGGTTAATACTGGCAATAAGTTATGTTTAACCTGCCATTACCACCGAAACGAAGGATGCGAGGGGATTTCATTGAAATGTTCAAGATAATCAAAGGATTCGATAATATCAATACAGAAGATTACATTACTTTTGATTGATCAAATATAACAAGAAGACATCATTCTTTTAAGATTACTGGTAAAAGATTCACATCAAACAAAGCCAAGCACTTCTTTTTCCATCGGATCGTTAACGTTTGGAACTCCCTGCCCGCCAATGTCGTCGACAGTAAAACAATTACTACGTTAAAAAATAGACTTGACAAATATTTAGAAGCCAATCCACAACTAAAATACTATCCGTTAACGTAGCAAACTTTGAGTAAGTTCATCCTGATGTACCTAACTTACGAAATGTCGATTCAAAAGACGTCGCTAGTGGCCTGACATCGCTTGCCAGGAAATAGTGGTAGCAGTAGTGGTAGTGAGAGTCTGGTCTTGGTTGGCCTTCCTTTCCCTGCTAGCCATGGCTGGGTTTGATATTACAGTAATGATGAAAATAAGTCCAGATTCGTGTTCATTTTGACCCAAAACATTATTGTAGAAATTTTCATCACATTCTGAGGTGTGAAAATTTTTCATCAAATTTCCAAGGTGACACCCTTAGATTTTTTTCAAGAATTTACGTTTTTTGAAATAACTCGAAAAATATGAGGTTTACGGGAAAAAAGTATATAATAGTAAAGATAGAGCATGAGACGCCCGTTCTTTTGAGCTATACAGAAATAAAATTGGACTATTGGTTATTGAGAAAATTATACATTTGTGTTTTTCACAAAACTTACACAAAACATTATTTTTTTCTTAAACGGTTCAATATATTTTAAATCTGATATGATATTTAGATAGAGCTCATCAAGCTTAATAAATTTGTATATAAACATTTAAACTGTAGGAGTAATAGTTTCATAGTAAAATGACAAAGAAGATTTCGACCTCAATTCTGGTGGCAAATTTCGGCCCAAAACTGAACAATGCATTTCCGTGACAGTAATGATAAAACTGAGTCCAGATTCCTGATCAACACAACCAAAACACAATAAAAACACACTTAGAATAACCTTCACGAGTTTTCAAAATAATAATAAGTTTCAAAATATTAATAAGTTTTCAAAATTTCCACCTATGCTAAGAGAAGCCTTCACCCTTACTATCCTGTATCCTTCACTCTAGACTAGATAGTGTACTCACAAACAGCCTCGTAAGGGCCAGCAGGCCTGTTGCTGTTTGTTCTTCCTATGTGTTCCTATGTGTTCCTCCTCCTCCTCCTTGCATTCACCTGAACATTATATATTGTCTTTTTCTACCTCTTACATTTCCTCATTGACCTCAGCTTTGCATCAATAATATTCCCGCTTTGTACCTCTCCACATAAATTGATAACCTGTCACTTATATCAACGTTACTAAACATTATTACTTGCACAGATATCGCTTTCATTTTCGTCTCCTCTGGCCATGATTCTTCATCGATCACCTTTTTTTTTTTATTGCCAAATAGTTGATTAAATTTCCAGTCTTTCAATTATTTTTCTTGCATTCATTTTTTTTTTTCATCATCATTCTTCATACATCAAGAAAAGCTATATATTGTCCTGCAGCTCCTCGCCATCCATACCGACCACTCCCTGCCATCACCCTCCTCGCCACGCTCCTCCTTCCCTGGTTTAGTCCCTCGCCAAACAGGTTGGGCTGGGGCCGAGGGTTGTCCCTTGTTTGATGGTGGTTAAGAGGCTTATATATATATATATATATATATATATATATATATATATATATATATATATATATATATATATATATATATATTTACGTATATTCATCATTATGTGTCGTTTACTTTTAACTTGTATCATCCACCGCGACCATCACCATCCCACTTCTAGAGAGGGTCGCGCTATCCACTCAAGAACATGTTAAGCTACAAATCTTGGTCCACCTTCAGAGTACGAGTATGTCATCCTTGAGTGCCAGTCTGCCTTCGACCTTGTATCGAGGCGCCGCCAGTAAACACTTGTAAACACTGCTGGCTGCCGTCTTCTGCCGAGGGTTAAGAGGTCTTGTCGCTTGTGTGTGTGATCGCGGCAGTCTTGGGGCTGGTGAGTGGTGCGACAGGTTTATTTGTGGTGCGTGTGTGAGGGAGCGAGATATTTTTTGTTTTGCTTTAACATGCATCCGTGTTTTCATTGGTTTCTTTCATCACACATCGTTATCTACCATAAACCTAAAAATTTTAAACTCCCTCACTGTTTTCAAACCTTAAAGTGAATCGTTTTCGGTTTTTATTAACATCCACTGAGTTCGGGAATATGAGACTCTGTTGTGTCTATTATCCTTTTTTCGTGGTTGTTTTTTGCATATATTATCTTGTAACAATGATTTTCCACCTCCATCCACCTCATGTTTATTTTTCGAAGTATTATCCCTCATGTTAGGAAGCAGCGCCATAATCCTGTCACTTGTGTAGGTGTAGGTAGCAGGTCACGCACCGCTTACCCATTATGAGAGGCGTTCCGCAGGGCTTCTCCTGAGCTGCGTCTTATTCCAATCACGTTCCACAGGTATTCGGATGTCCTTGATTTCTGAGATGGTCTTTTTTGCTTGCGTTCGTTTGTTTATATTATCTTAAAAGAGTGAGGACTGCTAATCATGAAAGACTGAAGTAGGAGCAAATTTTAACTTTTTGGCTTCTATTGTCTTGATTATAACAGTAATGATGAACCAGGGAGGAAGTGTAAAGTATATAAAGTGTAATATTAACTTTAATACTTTGACTGCGAATAATAAAATATGATTAGACTCAACTATGCTCAAGAGATTTTACCAAGACTTAAATGTTAAATATATATACTTGAAGAGTAAAGTTAACACAAGCAGTCTTTATTTACCATTTTATTTTGTTCAACATATGATATTGTGAACTCCCTCTTTTTAGATTTATTAGACCCCCACATCAATCCTTAACCTTGATGCCTCCCTTGCATGCCTGCCTTGAGGTACTTATCTACTTTATTTACTATGTCTTGTTAACTAATCACCTCACACTGAACCGCCTTCAATGCCCTTTAACCTGTTGAATACCTGAAGGTGACCTCAGCTTCGTCCGTCCTTCACACACCTTTTCGCACCAGCCCCAGAGACAACTTAAGTGCACCCACGCAATACATAACTTTCTTCTCCTTCACCATTACACCCGCCCTCAGATGCTCTACACAATCCTCACAAACAGCTCCCAACACTCCTTACGGCTCACTGCTTCTATGTTGTTAAGTGTTATTAGTGCTCAAGTAACTGGTACTGATTTGTTATTATGCTTGAGTCTTAGTTTAGATTAATAGGTATAAGTAGATAGACAGATAGACAGATGAAGGACTTCCAGAGGCAATAAGTACAATATGTTAATACAATGTTATGGAGATCACAGAGAAGATCACTGAGAAGAATCGAGTAAAACCGGAATAAAAAGTATGTATATTTAAAACAGCGAGATGTGCGTGAAGGGGAAAGGGCGAACGTGGATCTGCAGCGACACGGAATAAGCATTAGGGTAGCAAAATGCAAAATAAATGGAGGAGGGAGCGGAACATTAGCCTCGGGCGTGTGAGGTGCTCGTCTGGGCCCGGGTCTTAAGGACTGAAGGATACTGAGAGGCGCTGAAAAGAGAGGGGGACCGTCTGGCCATTTACCGACGGTGTTGATCCAGAACATGTGCGGAGGACTCTTAGAAGGTGACGCTGCGAAAGCAAGAAATACACCCAAGAGGAGAGAAAAAGAAAGCCAAGAGGACACAAAGAAAATAGCGAAGGACAAGAGAAGAAAATAGACCAGAGACACTGAAGAAATGATAGACTGGAAACTGAGGAAATATATAAGAAAAAAAATAGAGAGAAGGGGACATGAAGGACAGGAAGCCAAACAAGGGAGAACTGACGAGAATGGTCACACAGAGAGAGTGAAGGAAGGGGAGCCAAGGGACGTAGGTGTGGAAAAGAGCCTAAAAACAAGGTGAACCAGGAGAGTGAAGATGTGTCCTGCCACTAATGGAGGAGAATGTGCTGACCTGCTGCCTGCCTGGGAGGACGTGGGTGGAGGGTTGTCAAGACTACCACCTTATACTCCTAGCAACGTCATGATTCTCGCTCTTTCTCACTCTTTCTTTATTCATTTTTCTTAATTTTCTTCGTGTTCTAGTACGGAGATAGTTCATCCTATACCTTCACAGTACCTACAACCACCACCACCACCCCCAAAACAACAGAAGCCTCAGTCACCGTACCCAAGGCTCCTCTGCGGGAATGCCTTTGTCTTGGGTACTCATTTTGTGATTCGACAAGTGATTGAGCTCCCTTCATTATCATGCTTGACTGTTTTTTTGTAATTCTAATCAGGGAGAATGTTTTGTCCACGTGTTCTATATTCGTCTCGCATTACCAAACAAATGGAAGGAAATATATAAAGCCGGAACTTTTATCTTTCCGGATGGAGTGAGAGGAAATGAATATGTAAAGGAAACTGAACCAAAGCACACCTCTTTCAGTCTCCTCTCGGCCCATCAACAGCAATTACACACCATTAAGGAGACGCTAAAGAGAAAGAAATGTCGACTTCTAGCCCCGACACTTTCCTGTTCAGTGTGTTCTCGTTATTCTCGGGTAAATTATGTCAGCACAGCGGGCAGGGAGTGTTTAACGCCCACCTGGTTCTCAGTCGCGGAAAAGGTCGCAAAATTAGCATAACAAACTCTTACCTGCCAGTCACACGCGCCCCTGAGACCAAGCTAACCTCAAAATCCTTAAAACTAACGCAGTAAGGGGAGAAAGATGGTCCGTAAGACAAGGAAATAAGGAAAAAACTACGATGACTGGCCTTTGGTTCTGAAAAAAAAGTTATGTTCATTTGGTGAGCTTTAAAGAAAGAAAGTCACGTCCTTCCATCTGTAAACTGGCTCACATTAAGGTATTAGGACGTAGAGGGTGTGACGAGATAGTCTCAGGACGAAAAGTAAGATGTGGCGTAACTTAAAGTAATTTGAAAGTAACATAACATGACTTTCTTCAAGACTTTTCTGTTATCTCAATCATCATAACCATTTACCATTCTTCTTGAATATGTGTATAAAGATAATGAAGAGGTATCTTCTATATATTGTGTTGTATTGGAATGATGTAGTGATAATAAACTGAAAAAAAAGGTACAGAAAGTCCACGTAGCAAAGTTAGGCAAAACAAAACAAAAATCGAGCACCTATTTCGACGGATGCGATGACCCGTCACCCACACAGGTAGGCCATGACTCACCTGGCGAGCCACTCCTGCCGGCGGCCTGTGTTCTCGGGTTAAAATGAACCTTAAGAGGAACGAGATATACGCGAGACAGTTCAACATATCACTGAGCCCTTTCACTTTTCCAAATTTGGTGTCGTGATGGCCCCTTGGTGGGTGTTAAGGGATGTGCCATGGAGCCTTAGAGGGAAAATATGAGTCTTGATACGAGTCTTCAGTAGCGAGCGAGCAGTGGAACGAGGCTGAAAGAGGAGGGAGGGAGGGATAGGGAAGGGAAGAAGGGGAGGCGGGCAGAACAGCCTCCTTCCCTGCGGCACTTTTGTTAATCTAGACTAATGTATCGTCCTACCTGCCCACGTCACACCTAGGTTAGTGGTGAAGCCTCTCACGGAATTACTCGTCTCCTTTTGTTTTTTTGTTCTTCCTTTTTCTCCTCTTTCTTGACTTGCTTATTCTTTCCATATTTTCTGCAATTGTTAAGCATCATGTTATGTATTAAAGGTTGTGTATAGTGAGTTAAGTAGTAATTTTTTAAGCTACTTTTTTCTTCGGTGACATTTACAAATTCACTCTTGCTTCATTATTTTCCTCACTCATCTGCTCTTTATAACTTGTTCTCGTTCTTCAAGGTTCTCTTCCAACCCTCTCCTCTCCCTCCCTTCTTCCTCTTCCCTCACACCATCTCCGGACAGCCTTTCGCTCCTCGCTGATTAAACCAATAAAGTTTCCGGGTCCTGCCGTTAGCGGAGATTCAACAGGAAATTAACAAAAATCTGAATGTGATGAGTGTGTGCAATACGTGTGTGTGTGTGTGTGTGTGTGTGTGTGTGTGTGTGTGTGTGTGTGTGTGTGTGTATGTATGTGTGTGTGTGTGTGTGTGTGTTTATGAATTTATGTGTTATGCAGGAGTAAAGACACTTATTAACTTTTGCCACTATTAACAGGGACAGATGAAGGTCATATATATATATATATATATATATATATATATATATATATATATATATATATATATATATATATGAAATAAAAGAGAGATAATACACATATCTTCAAAATAATTCAGGTATATATAAAAAAAAAACATATTGGTACCAATAAACAAAACAAAACAAAAAGAATATGATAAATAACCGGAAATACTCGTACAAAACTATTAGTTTATTTAATATTTTTTCTTGGTTTCTTTGTTTATTAATTTTTTCTATGATCTCTAAAATTATTATAAACGTTTTCTGGTTTTTCTAAAAGGTTTTTATGATGTTTTGTTTCTTATTAAGGAAAATAAACTAAAAATGAGAAATAATTTTGACGTAACATTTTCATTTTGCATTCAAATTATATAAAATAAAAAGGGAGATGATGCATTTATTATCTTCAAAATAATTCAAACAAATACAAAAAGCATATTGATACTAATAAACAAAGACAAATAAGAATCTATGAAAAATGCCTGAAATTATGCGTACAAAAGTATTAGCTTATTTAATATGTCAACATGTTTATGTACGTACGAGCGAAAGAGAGAGTTTGTCTGTGAGTCTTTGTCTTCCTGTCTGTTTCTTTGTGTTTTCCTTTGTCTGTATTTTAGTCTCCCAGCATATTTATTCCCGTTCAACACTTTCCATGTATTTTTCTACCATTTTCTTCCTTTTATTTATGTTCCCTCTTTGATCTTGAATACACCATCAGGAAGCAACACAGTGAGATATGAATTGTGCTCAGCAGGAGTGGAGTGGAAGGCTTGATGAGGCTGATTATGGAGCAAGACTTTTCCGTTTGAATTAATGAACAGGTCTATTGCAACAAGCGAAAAAATATACTGGTTGCTGGATGTTTAATATTTAATAGTTGTCAAAATAACATGAAGCATTGAAAGTTAATTTATAAGATATAACAAAATTACACGTATCAAATATCTGGAAAGAGGAGGAGGAGGAGGAGGAAGAGGAGGAGGACGCAGGAGGAAGAAGAGGAGGGCTTCGTGAAGGAAGACGTAAGAGGAGTGGGGGAGAAAGTTACGGAAGAGGAAGAAAAAGAGAACCATCAGCGAACTTTGCCCAAACTTGGCGGCTTGGAGAGGCATAACGAAGATTCCTCACTTAATGCCTCGCCATACATCACGTCCCATGACAGTCTCCTTAATTACACGAGCTAAACTTTCCCCCGCGCCGTCCTCGTATCTCAGGGAATCAGTAATTTCCGATATCTTGCCAAGGGACTGTACCACCTAATCCTTCGTCTGGAGCTGAGGGGCGGCGGCCGTAAGCCCTCCCGAAACTATGGAAATCTGCCTATATACAACAGGATCACTGGGCAATCTTGTAATGTATGAATATCCTACCCAGCTGATGCCGCGCCGTCTTATAAGCAAAGCTGGTGATATATAGAGCCCTTTGGGAGCCTGGATAGTGCTACACCTTGATGACCTCTCAGGCAGGGATGCTTGCGTTATCTTGCTACCCCAAACCCTCCCTCAGCCTCTGCACATTACGACTTGAGAGGCTCCCTTATCCCTCCTTTACTTAATGGCACTCTGGAAGCTGATATAGCGAATTGTGTATTGCAGAGAAGCAGTGACGGAGTAGTAATGTAAATGTAAGTGAAGAGAGAAGAGCAGAATAGATATTATAGAATGCTATCCTATCTATCTATTGCTACCTTTTAGAGTGGGGCTTAAGACTTAATTATGAGAGGGAGAGTGTGTGGGTGTTCCTCCGCCTCAAGCCTTGATATACGACGAAATGTTTTATCTTACTATCTCGGGGAAAAAAGGTAAAGTAAAGTCAAGGGAAAGAAGGATAAATGGTACAAGAAAATATGACGTAATGTTTGTGGGAAATTGAAGGGAAAAAAGAGAGAAAGGAAAGGAAGACATAAGACAGGGAAAGGAGACGTCGTGTTTGTCAAGAAGTGAAGGGAAACGTGAAGGAAAAGGAAGGCAAATAATACAAAGAAAGGAAACTTGATGCGTAAAGGATATTGAAGGTTGAAGGGAAAGAAAGACAAATACTACAAAAAAATAAGATGTTTTTAGGGAAGTGAACGAAAGAAGAAGAAAAGGGATAGGTGAAGTGAAGAGAGAGAGACAGAAAAAAAGAGAAAGAGAAAGAGAGAGAGAATAATCGCTGCGGCCGGTGGAGGGAGGGAGAGAGGGAGGGATGGAAGTAGAGTGGAGTGGTTGGCTGAGTGAGAGGTGGTGGTGTGCAGGTGGAAGAGAATCAAGGTTCTAATAACATGATCCACACGTGCGCTCATCGTTTTCTTTTCATATTTCTGCTTCCCATTAGCATAACCTTCCTCTTCATCTTATTTTCATCATTTGGGCCCAACCTTTCACCGTTTTCTATTTAGTTTAGTTTTTTTTTTCCCTCCCTGGCCACAATTACAACACTTAATCCCATGATCTTTTCCTTCTTACTTCTCCCAACGACCTTCATCTCCGTCTATTGTCAACGTAGTCTCTCCAGCCCTCGCTCCTCCCCCCCTAACCCATCTTTCTGACGTACCCTTCCCTCCAGTGTGTGTGTGCGTGCGTGTGTGTATGCGTGTGTGTGTGTACGAGCGATTACGTCCTGGAAGAGCTGCGTGACGATGGATAAAGTAGGAAAGAGTGGACGATGCAGGAGAGTGAGCTGCTCCTGACCACCACATCAAGTGTAAGAAAACCTACTGCCATGTACCGCCTCCCAACCCACGTATAGGGGCGGAGGGGTCAAGCACTTTACCGTGTTAAGAACCCAGCTGCCGTGTCCTTTTCTCCCTCCCTCCCTCCCTCCCTCCCTCCCCCATCCTTTCCCCCTTCCCCTCGCCTCCCTAGCATCACCTGTCTCTCGTCACCAGGCAGCGTGAAGTGATGTCGGGTGTCTGGTATCTCGCAGGTGTAGAGGAGGAGATAGAGGGGAATGGTTGAGTGAGAGGACATAGAAAGGTAGATACAGAGGGATTACAGGGAATGTCACTGAGGTAATTTAAGGTTAAGTGTAAATATGAACATTGAAGTTTTTTTTTATTATAGTGTTCAATGATTATACTTAAGATTGATCGTTTTTTTTTGCTTATTGCATGAACGTATTGGATTTTTTTCTCTCTCTTTCTTTCTATCTTCCCCCCTCTCCTCCTCCCCAAGCATACACACACACACACAAGGGAATGATGGCTTGAAAACAGGCTTGGAGGAGGCGTCTCATTGCTTATTCGTGCACCGTCTTCAACAATTTCCTTAAGTCTAACAGTCGCCACCACGGAGACCACTCAAACCTACACGAATATGAAAAGAAAATTGAATGTGCCGGATATGCAAATTGTTCTCATTTTCATGTGTAAAAAGAAACCAGGAAGAAAAGGAAGAAAATAATCATGATATTTGCTCACTCATAATCTGTGGGTTGCCGTCTTGTCTGTGGTGAATGCTGAGTGGAAAGATGCTTCCTCTTTTGGGGGATATTTTTTTTGTTTCGTCTTTCATTTTCCTTCATTCCTTGAGAAGTCATTAGCATGGTAGTGGAGTGTGAGCCGTAAGAGTCGTGCATTTCCATCTTCATTAACGTAGAAATGTTCGTCATATCTCATTAAAACGTAAAAGAGTTTTCCACCGTCAACAACGAGCGGATAGAATTGTTTTGACTAGAATTCTCTCACTAGGATCACCGTAGCCTGTCCACCACGTACTCATTTGAACCTTAAAAAAAAAAAACAAGTCTCCGTTGATTTGTTATCCCCACAAGTTCATTTCCTTTTAACCATTGTCATTTTTATATCTTTCTTTGCAGCACTTGACAGCAATCCCATCAATAACTATTCCCACATCTCATTTTAGGTCGTCGCTGTTTCCTTTCACTTGCTTTTCATTTATATTTTAATTATAAGTGGAGACAAGCTTTTTCATCCAGCACTTCATGTCAGAACACTCACAACACCACTACTCCTTTTAATAGCGGTAAAAAGTAGAGAAGAGAGTCTGTGGAGGCTTCACAAAATCACATGAGTTAACTGAAGTGTTTGTGAGTGCTTATATATGTATCCTACTAGTCCACTCCCTTCTTCCCCTTCCTCATATTTCTCCTCTATTCATGCTCTTCTCGTTGTCTTCCTCCTCCGCCCCCTCCTCCTCTTCCTCCGTCGGGTAAAGCATCCACCATCCTTTACTGGGAGATTAAGTTCTTCCGAGCGAGCGGCTGAGATGGATCCTCTTCTCTATCATCCAGGCTTTCCCCTTCTGTAATCCATCTTCCATCCCCTACTATAAATTTTCTATCACGCATCGCTACCAAATTCTCCCTGAACCCATTTGGTGGAGTTACTATTCCGTTGGTTTTTTTCTGGGTCCGGCTCGTAGGCGGGTGTGGGGGTCCCAGGGGCGTGCTACTCCCTCCAAAGCTACCCGCCGAAGGGTCTCTTGTGTCTGGCTGTGGTGCTTCCCTCCCTCCCTCCCTCTTGTTCCTCCTCCTCCTCCAAGTCTCTCTCCCCACTATGACCTTTTCTCTTCTGATCATTTCTTTTGCGCTAAGAATTCTTCCCATATTTCGTCGGGTCCCAGTGGTCTTTTTTTTGTGTGTTTTCTACTCGCTGTGAAAATATTTTCGATAATGTCGATAACCATGTCTTGAATAACTTATTACCTTGCTAGAAATCTGTTACCGTGTGGAAAGTATGCAAAAAAAATATATAATTGCTTTAATTATATGGGTGTAAAGTTTAAAGGCTTATTATGAAAAACCTAAGAGCTATAATTAAGAGTGAAAGGGTTATAATGAAGGAGTGTTAGTAATGTATATTTTCCTGCTTAGAATATTGATGATAAGTACATGTTAAGTCTTACAGTTAACAAGGTAATTAACAGGTTATATGCATAATGGTGTTCTCGCGTGGACTCGTGACTATAACGTCTATATACTTCACTGCCTAATATAATAACCAAAGCTTAATTATTAATATTAACTTTCTCTTCGCCAACTCTTGTAGCCTTTTTACCTTAGCACCGGAATGATTGATGCAAGAAGCCTGACGTGTAAGACAGGAGCTTATCAAAGGTAGTTTTTGAAATTATAATGAACTTCACTTTTGTTTTGCTTTATTGACGCGAGGATTCTGTGCTCTTGGTTTTGTGGCTGACTGCATGATAGAAGGTGACGATCCAATGTGGGAGAGGGATAAAGTGCGAGGCGATTCTTCACCCTAGGACACGAGCCTCGGACAAAGAGCCTTACCTGAATTATTGTTGTGAGAATATAATACAAATTACTCTCGTTCTATTTTCATTGAATTTGTATACACTCAACCCCAACGTCATGCACGAGTGAGTGTGTGTGTGTGTGTGTGTGTGTGTGTGTGTGTGTGTGTGTGTGTGTGTGTGTGTGTGTGTGTGTGTGTGTGTGTGTGAATGGCAGGGGGAGAAAAAGTGCGGTGAGGGAGGGAGATGAAGCTTTCCAGGGACCTAATTATGATTATCTAACATAGGGAAACGTGATGTGTTTTGGAGGTACATCAAATTATCAAAAAAATAAACAAACGCTATATATATAAAACATTCCAAGATTATGAAATAACTCGAATTTTTCACATACTTCTAACCAACAGTATATCCTCTCATACAAAAGGGAGAGAGAAAGAACGAAATATTCCACCCTCCTTAATCTTTCCCATTGATCATCACAATAATAAACAAAGAGCAGTAAGGGGAACTAAGGAGGAACTCATGAGCCCCACTATTGACACATAATGAGAGAGAGATAAAGAGAGAGAGAGAGAGAGAGAGAGAGAGAGAGAGAGAGAGAGAGAGAGAGAGAGAGAGAGAGAGAGAGAGAGAGAGAGAGAGAGAGAGAGAGAGAGAGAGAGAGAGAGAGAGAGAATTAAACAGTCATTCAACTCCACACAAAAAACCTGCCATAGAAGATGGTCATCGTAGCGGGTGTTGAGATGAAGGTGAAAGATGCTGCAAGAGTCTGTCCCCCCACACTTAAGTAGTCCTGCTCCCTACAGCATCACCTCCCCCACAACCTGTCATCTTCGCGTGTAAATAGTACATGCTACAAAAAGTTGAATACACCTAATCGAAACCCTTGATTGGTGAAAGTAATAATACACCAATTTTGAGCAGCGTTCTTCCCCTTCTTGTGTAAGTGTAAGGTGAGAAGCACGTTCTTTGAGTGGAATAATTTGTGTCTGTTCTAGTTGATTTCCGAACCTGAAAATTGGGGATGAAAGCCACTCGATAAATTCAGGTATTTATGACTGCTAAACGCTATATTGGATCTGTTCCTAGTGTGGTAGTATTGGTATTTTTGGTTCATGAACATTCCTAATTGAGTGTAGATTTTGAGGGGTTTTTTTTCGTGTTCTAAATCAATATTCAAGTGCATTGTGAATCTTCGTAATTGTGATGGTTAAGTTTCGCCAAATCTGCCCTCAATTTTCATACATAATTTTTGATCACAAGGTATTGCAACGTTGTCACTCACCTGTGCTCATAGTGTTTTACTTGTTAATAGTATACGCGCCTTAATGTGATGCCTCCTCCACTCTGGTCATCATTGCATTATGTCGCCTACCACTTCTCTTTACCCTCATTTTCTCCCCTCCACCATTTACCTTCTATAGCCCTCTTATCTAACGCACTGGTTTTAATATTTCATGCACTTTTCTTTCGTTAATTTTTTTCTGTGTATGATATGTCCCTACTGCATTTTAATTTTTATCATGCATTTATCTTGTAACTTTCCTTCATCTTTAACCAAGGTTTTAGTGCATTGATGGCGAGTTTCCTGCAAAAGCCAACCTAGAATTCACTCGTGGAATTATTTAAAGTAATATTCATAATCACACTGGATTGGCACTGACTAGAAAGCTCCTTGCAATATATTTCCTTGGTGGACGTAAATATGCTCCACTCTATCACGGCGCCTTTGAGTGAGTGGGGCGGGGACGTATGCGTGATCAGTGGGAGTGAAGACTGGAGTGACTTCTGGAGTACTTAACTTATAATGATTTGCTTGATGGAGTAGAGGGATTCTTGCGTATCAAAAGAGAGCAAATTGAAGAAATAAGTGAATGCATGTGTGTTTTGTTTGCAAGTAACTTCATGCCTAAAGAACGACTTTTTTTTTTTATTCATTTCTTACCTTCAGAAGAATTTATTTGAGTTGAGAAAAAATGTTTGTGTTTCGTTTATGCATCATCGAGTGCATAGGTATCACGTGTCTTTGTGAGTTTGAAAAATAGATCGTTCCTATGCATATGTGAGACTCATTTTGACTTTATGGATTGGAAAAATGTCTGCCTCATAGTATTAAGTAAATCATTACATAACATTTTCTTTTTTCTGCCACTTACTCCTGAGCAAGAAATGTTTTATACTTTACTCTTTGATCATTCGTTTCGTGTGAAGGTTATTAGGAATGGGGAGCATAAAGACATACTCCTTAGTGCCTCAAAATATCGAAAAATTTTATCCCACGCTATCAAACTATGTGAAGACCATTACAATAACTCTCCCTCACCCCCTCTATTTTCCGTAAGAGGCTTATTGGACATAATCAGTGGGTAATTTAGATCAAGTGAAAATAGCCTATAAAATTATTCCTCTGCATTATCGCCAGCCTTGCCATAAACTCTCGTCAGCGTACAGTAATTTTGCCCTCGTCGGGTGGAGACCAGCAAGCGGCCATCACTCACTCCCTCACGAAGCTCCAAATTGGGTTACGTGGAAAGGCTGGATGGCGGGGGACGAGCGATGGAGGAGGTGGTGGAGGTGGAGGTGGAGGTGGCGGGGGGAGGTAGAGGTGGAGGTGGAGGTGGGGGGGGGGACTGCAGAGGCGTAGGAGGTGGGAGTAAAGTTATGAGAGTGGAAAAATATTGTGGAGTTTGAGGGATGGTAATGAAGAGGAAGTGAGAGAGTGGTGATGGGGTGGAAATTAACCTTGGTAAGGGTGGTGGACACGAGGAATGGGAACAGGAAGGAAAGTAGGGAATGTGAGTTACCTGTGTAGACGTGGGGACAACTGGGCTCATTACATAACAGTACTTAGGGTAATAATGATAATAATAATAATAATAATAATAATAATAATAATAATAATAATAATAATTAAGATATTAATGGCAACTGTCAATATTTTTATAATTATAACTACTATTCACAAAGCAATTTCACCTCAAGGTCACATACTCAGAGAAAATTGTCCTAAATAGCAGGCACCCAGGTAGGCATTTTCTAGGGCGCCATTTGCTACCTTCTCCCTGAGTTGCACGCGCGGCTATTCTTTTCTGATTATTCCCTTCTCCCTTCCCCTTACAAGGACACCGTGCAGGTCGTCTTGTTTTCCGTGCACGTGTTGTCTTCCCTTGTATGACCCAAAGGAACCCTCCCCCTCCTGTGGTAGCCATCAGGAATGAGGTCTGGCACGGGAAGGGGGAGACAGGGAACCTCTTCCTACCTGTCCCGGAGCCCAGGTGTCACTCCCCCTCCTGAATAAGTGATTTACCTAACGTGGCCTAATTTGCGACCCCGTGAGTGAGGCTGGCGTGAGGCGATGTCGTGGCTGAAGGGAAGAGTTGTCGCCTGTGAGTGAGTGGGTGTGTGTGTGCGCCTCAGCAGTTCATATAGATTGAATTTCATCTCGACTCAAGGTACTGTACCTTTCCACCCGACACCTTCCCGCGACCATGAATTGCGAGGCGGGGAGGTAGAATCAGCCAGGCCACCCTTGTCCCTCTGGTCGATTCTCCTCCTCTCCACATTGAATACTAGTCCTTATCGCTGACAGAAAGGTGGCCCGGTGCGTGTTTAGGCCTCCAGCCTCAACGGGCGACCCCACACTCCCAAGGGACGAGGTAGCGACGCCTTGCATCATTTGAGAAGTGTTGGGGCGGCGGCAGCGGCTGGTGTTCCCGAAGAGCTCGTAAAGCGGTATCTACGATTTCTGCCTCAGAGGAACGTTGCACTAAGGAGATTTTGTTTTTCTTAAATTCGGAGGCGTCGTCTGGGCCTCGTGGCGATGGTGTTGGGGGGACGGTGGGCGTGCTGCAGGCCCCCCGTCCTCCCCTCCTCCACCTGATCCCTAATAGTATCGTTACCTGTCTTTTTTTTGCTATTCTTCTTCGACTCTCATTTATTTATTTATGCTCATTTGTGGTACGAATACCTAAACCTGTTGTGTGTGTATGTATGTATGTGTGTGTGTGTGTGTGTGTGTGGGTGGGTGGGTGTGTGGGTGTGTGTATGTGTGTGTGTGTGTGTGCGTGCGTGCGTGTGCGTGTGCGTGTGTGTGTGTATGTATGTATATATATATATATATATATATATATATATATATATATATATATTAACATTCATATATGCATTTATCTGAGTCATTTCATTACAGTTTCCATATAAGGAACCATTTCAAATAGCAATTTAAATTCAACTCAGCCGTGAGAAGGCTCAGCTCGCTCTCTATCTGATTTTCCATTCGGGTATGTGCAGAAATTCGTTATTAGCATAGTTTGAACATACACAGATGAACCAAGAAGATGAAGCCTCTGCTGCTCCACCCTCGACGCCCTCACTCAGCCGTCATTAAGCCAGGCATCTGTTGCAGGCTCGTGGCACTGCCTGGCGTACGCTCGTAAAGGGAAAGGAGAGAACGGACTGCTTGGTTTTCCTTCCTATTGTTTTGCTTCCACATTAATCTATGAAATGATTTTAGCTTAATGATTTGACACATCATTACCATATTGTTGTATGAATTATGTGATTATCTTATTCATGCACACACACACACACACACACACACACACACACACACACACACACACACACACACACACACACACACACACACACACACACACACACACACACACACACACACACCCACACACCCACGCACGCAAACATGCATGTCATTTTGAACACAGCAGTAATTGAGCTGCAAAATATATAGTAGGTGTAAGAAATAATTTGTGCTGCTTGAAGTCATTATCACACAAAATTATCTCGGACCCTTAATGGTGATGGACTGCTTATCGTCCCGCCCATCACCGCCTGCCCCTGATGACCGTGATGAAAACTGCAGCTCCCTATGGAGACTCGAACCATATAACCTAAGAGTTTACCGAAAAAATTTAGGTGCACCGTGACATGCTACGAGGGAGAGAGAGAAGTGGTCCAAAGATTACGTTATGCTGTAATATGTTAAACTGTCCACGGTAAAAATGAGGATAGATAATTGAATAAATAAATAAATGTGTAAAGAAGTTTGTACCGAGAATTTCTTCTTTTTAAACAAGTAAGATTAATATATATTCACGGCCAACTGGAGAAAAAAACACTTACTCTGACCTATCTCAACCCTTCGTGACCTTACTCATTATATACAAACATACGAATGAGAATAAAGACAAACTGTGAAGCCTTACGTTGGATTATCGTGAGATCTTCTTAATTAATTGTTTTACATTGATTTTTCTAACATGTAAGAAGCACTTGAAGCAGATTACGTGAAAGGAAGACTAATAAAACCAGTGTATGAACTGAAAACAGGCGATACACACGATTAAACTCCAAATACAGAAGTGGATGCAGTCAGCAGGAACAAAGGGATCCAAGGAGGTAATGGAACCGCCAGTTATTAGTTTTTGCAAGATCGATAAGGAAGAGGCGAGGAGCAAGGCGTGAGTGGAACGTCAGATGGGCACAGGGAACTCAGGAGATAAAAAGGTGATGGAGAAACCCGGCGAACATGGCGTACAAGACAATAATTGGAAAATAGTTTAGTTAGACATCGAAGCTTGAAGACTACCTTGAAGAAAATAATAATAATAATAGAATAAGAATATAAGAAGTAGTGGTAAATATATTAATTGAACTTGAGGTAGAATAACATTGGAATTATAACATTGTGTTCATGTCAACTTGAACGACATGGAAGAAAAAGTAGAAATCCCCTACGAGGAAAACCCGCCGGAGGATTACTACGAACTCAGACTCGGCATCCCTCGTAGAAATTAATTATATATCCTAGAGGCGTTCCTGACCCCGTAGGTAATGATTTAGGGTTCCTCTGTCCCTTGTTTGGCGATGCATGACATGCACCCAACTGGATTTATTGAGAGGGTCGGCAGAGACGGTTCAGCAGAGAAAATAGAGTAGAGGAATGGTGAGAGAGAGAACAACGTCAGGAGAGAGTGATTGGGGAAGGAAGTAAAAATAGAAAAAAAAGACATAAGAAAGAAAAACAAAGAAAGGTTTTATGGCAAAAGATAAGCATGAGAGTCAAGAAAGAGTCCACATACGCACATACACACACATATACACACACGCACACAACAAGATCGACTCCAAGTGGTGCGTGGGTTTCCGTGGATAAATATAACAAAAGTGCCAAGGGAGTGAGTAAATCGCTTGGAAGAGGATGCTGACGGCGTAAACAGCCACTTCGACACCACCACCGGCCGTCCATCCGGTGCCATTCCCGTCGCTCCTTCCGCCCGTCCACGATCAGTTTTCTTCCTTCCTCGAACCAAAAATGGACAGGAAAGCGCGAGGTAGAAATCCCTAATGAATGTGTATATTTCATTCTAGCGCCCCTTCAGCCTCGTGCACTGGATCTGCATATGAATGTACGAGAAGTGTTATTGTTGTCTTTGTTTCCAGCCATTGTTGTGCGCATGGCCAAGCGAGACTCCGGGCTTTTGATAGGAATTCTCGATTGCATCTCGCGGGTTTAAATTATACCATGGAGAGGGAGGAGGGGAGTGTACAGGCAGGGGAGGGAGGAGGGAACAGGTCGGAGGAGGATGGGAGAAGAGGTGGAGGAGGGTGGAGAGGAAGAGGAGGAGGAGGAGGAGAGAAAACCCGTTCTAAACTGCCAAGGGATGAAATACTCTGCCGCCTGGTTTGTCTGTCTGCCGAGTCTACTCCGGGCCACAGACGGATGGGGTTGTGGACTGTGTACTCTGGCAAGACTTCAGAAGCAGCGATGATCCCTACGTGGGTAAACCCGAATGATGATGATGATGATGATGGTGTGTGTGTGTGTGTGTGTGTGTGTGTGTGTGTGTGTGTGTGTGTGTGTGTGTGTGTGTATACACACACGCACATATTTAGTGTGAGAGGAGCATTTCGTGTGCCTGCAGGGTGAAGAGTGTGTGTATATTTCTTTAATGTTTACTGAAGAAAAATCCCACAGTAAATAAACAGACTGCGAGGGAACATTCACCTTCAGAAACATGACACGTGCTAAACTTACATGCTGGTAATTACAGTGTTTTGTAATATCTTTTTAAAGGTAAATGTTGGAAGCTTAGCAGAAATTTTCCTTAGTCTGTACTCTGCGGGGCCATCTTGCAGGGCGGAGGTGTGGCCTGTTGCCTCACCGCAGGGCAGGAGCGAGGTGCGGCTGGTGACCCAGGTACCCACGCGTTGGCCACCACCATCACCATCACCATCATCACCATCACCATCATCATCATCATAACCACCACCAACACAAATATCATCATATTCCTCATTTTTCACTGCAAACGTCGCAAGCATGACAAACAAAGACCTTACGTAGTTTTACAGCAGATAATGACTTCTACCTACTCTAATGGTTAATACGGGATGGTCTGCCCATCATGATAGACGAGTTAAGTTGATATAGTAGACATATTAATGGTTAGAAGACAGTGTGGTGTCGGTATGAAGAGGAGCCTTGACCCGTGACACCTGCAAGTAGGTCCGCATAAGAACCATCCTTAATAGACGTCATTGTGGTCGTTTAGATGGAAAGAGGGCGTTAAGTAGAGCATTTAGTCCTCTTAGAGTGAAGGTTAAGGGTGGAATCTCAATATATTTTTACAATTTCGCATTTAACTTCAACTACATGATGTGTTTGTCTTTTTTCTCTCCCCGCAGCATTATGGAGCCGGAGAAGACAGGCCTGGGACATAACTGTAGCGTTTTAATGGCGGTGAGCAACCCGGCACTGTTTGCACCCTAAGTCCTGTGTGGAAGGCAATAAGCTGAGGTAATGTGAGTTTTGTTTTCTTTATTGCTGAGCGTGGAGCCAACTCATGTCAACAACTGGAGCGAGGCTTCTTGCACACATGTTTGGTGTGGCCAATGTACTTCCACCTCTCCCCCCCCCATCCCTCCCTCCTCTCCAACCCTCTTCCCCTATCCCTCGTGCCTCTCCTTTCCTCCCTTCCTCTTAACCGTGCCGCTCCCCCCCCCCACCATACCTCCTTACCATCACCCTTCTCACTGTTTACATAGGAATTAGTGTTGTAGGAGTTATTTATTGGTTGAATTTGTATATTGGTGTCTCTGTTTGCTTAGGTTGTAGGTGTTCCTTATGTATTGATAGGAATGACCTTGGTTAGGGAGCGTGAAGCGTCGATAAGGTGGTCACTCTAGCGAGGTGAAGCTGCTGGACGACCGTCTGATCCATCCACTGCTGCTGCTGCTGCTACCCAGACTCCTCCTCCTCCTCCTCCTCCTCCTCCTCCTCCTCCTCCTCCTCGTCCTCGTCGTCGTACTCTTCGTTTTCCTCTTCCTTTCCTCCTCTGATTCCTCCTCCTTTGCACTGCTGATGCCTAATATCTGTTAGTGATATTTCTTTTCCCAAATCTAGACTGCAGCCTTCCTCGACAAAATACAACGACTGTTTGTTTTTCTGTAGCTTCCTCTCTCTCCTCCTCCCTCCCTCCTCCTTTGCTTTCTCCTCAGCTTCTCCCTCTATTCCTCCTTCTCCTTCTCCTCCTCCTCCTAAATCTTCCCTACTTCTTCCTTTACCTCAGTCCTACCTCTCTCTTCCTTTCCTTGGGTCGTTGAGGTATTCTTGAAACTGTAGTACGAAACAAAGTGGATTCAGATTATAGAGACAGAGTCGAGTAAGCTGACACAAGGGGTGGATGCAACCTCCTCCTCTTCGTTGTCTTAGTTATGAGACGCAACTTGCCGCCCGGACCTCTGCCCACGCCCGCCCGAGTCATAATAACCACTTTCCCGCAGCTCCTCCGCACGAAGCGTAAACAACTCCCCGAGACCGTTCTCTGGGCAGGTTATGAAGTGACAGGGCAGAGGAGAGGGAGGAGGGATGTCACGCGTGGGGTGTGGTGGTGGTGGTGGTGGTGCCCGGAGAGAACCAAGGCTTATGGAGGAGTCAAGGATTTGTGTTAGGGTTGTGTGAGGTGATGGTTGGACACACACACACACACACACACACACACACACACACACACACACACACACACACACACACACACACACACACACACACACACACACACCGGCATTCCACTCAAACGCACAATTGTGTCTACTACAGCTGTTTGGATGGAAATGAAAGTTATTTGCAGAGTTATTCAACGACAATTAGTATTTGCATAGTGTTAGTTATGATTCAAACGCTGCAATATTACAAATGGAATGGACGCATTTACCCGGGGCAGCGTTATTGAATACATGCAAAGCGGCAGCTCATACTCTTTGCCCGACATTAAATTCGAGGTAATGTCCCTGTGTTGTGTTATTGATGCATTCCCGCGCCTTTTCCCCTCCCCTCGCTGGCTGGCCAAATAGTCAAACTTTAAATAGAGAAAGAGCAGGAAAAAACAGAATGCAGCTTTTATTCCTAATGCTTTCTATGGAGAATAGCGTGAGTTAAGGTGATTAGTCTTGCAGCGGCAGGGAGGGAATGGGGCTGTGAACTTCCAGGAGAATTTCTTGTTTTGAGTTATGTGCATGGCTCTTATTTTTAGGTGGAACGAGATTAATGGACAGTTGTGTGCACTATTCTTTCCCTGCATGCATCGTTTATCTGATTTAATTCTTTTGATACTCACGTTTACTCAGTTTCATATATATATTCATTACGTTTATTACTTCATCGTCACCTGCCACCAACTCGCCATCCAATGTTTCACCCGCTGAGGTCCGCCCTGTGACCCCTTCCACTTTATGTCCATCTACCTTTACATAATGAAGACTCCACACACGTCCACTTTCCTATGCACACGCCTCTTCTCACTTGGCCGTGCTTCCCGTACACTGAAGGGGCCACGTAGCACGCTTAGCCAATATCAAGCGGGTCTAAGCCTTGAGGAACGCCGAAGTAGCCAGTTGCAGCGTTTCTCACACGGTAGTTTAAGGTGGATACAGTAACACGTCCACCACGAACCACTGACCGACGTGTGTTTATCTAGGATTATTGTTTCCCTCAGATCGTACTCCTCCTCCCCTGTTTTTTTTCTCTTTCTTTCTCGCATTTACTCTTTTTTTCTCTTTTGAGGCGTCCTTCCCTCCATGACCGACGGGAGACAAAAGTTATTATCCCGACTCTCTATTGCATAATAAGTTAACCCTCACAGCGGCAGTATAGTGGAGAACTTTAAGATCTCTAATAGCCAGGGTACCCTGCTGGGGAGAGAATTAAGATCTTACGGATTAAAAATTAAATGATATTGGCGAAGGATCTCCTCTCCTCCGGTCACCATCCTGTGCCTTCCCCCCTGGTGTGCCCAATACTACTCACCTTTTTTCTTGGTATTAGTTGAAGAATATAGTCCTTTGATTACCCATCTTTTATTGGAGTTGAAGGGGTAAAAATCTCCCATACAGAAAGACACGTTTCATTATTGAACAAATACATGTTTTTAAATTCGATGTACGGCAGATGCGTATTGCTGGGTTCAGACGATTTTTCAGAGGATTTTATTGCTTAATTAATACCGGGAACCGTGGATCAGTGTGATGGGGGAGAGCTCAGTTCTGGGGAGTTGGTGTGAGTGTGTGGACCGCCTGCGAGGGGGAATGTGTACGTGTGGGTGTGTTTGTGTGTGGCCGCAGACAACCGAGAACCAACCCAACCACGAAAACACGAAGGGCCACCTGCATGCATCTCCCCTCCTGGCGGGCGGTGTAGCGGGTCATTGGACGACGAATATCACTGACCTCTTGAATACTCCAGGTGTGTCGGCTCATTAGTTCAGCGAGGATGTGTGCGTGTGTGTGTGTGTGAGTGAGAGAGAGAGAGAGAGAGAGAGAGAGAGAGAGAGAGAGAGAGAGAGAGAGAGAGAGAGAGAGAGAGAGAGAGAGAGAGAGAGAGAGAGAGAGAGAGAGAGAGAGAGAGAGAGAGAGAGAGAGAGAGAGAGAGAGAGAGAGAGAGAGAGAGAGAGAGAGAGAGAGAGAGAGAGAGAGAGAGAGAGAACTTATTACTTAATTAGAAATGCACATTGTCCTGTTATTCATTGTCACGTTGTGTTGGACCTTTTCGTAATATTATAAGACTGTCCTTGATGTGATGCTACGTTGTGAAGGTTTAATACTTGTATGAGACTGATAGGAATACGTTAAACTAACATATTCAATGGAGTGATCTCATTCTGAAATATACCTTTAATATTTATGTCAGTATCATTTCACACTAGAATCAATATATAACTTGAAAAATGCAAATATTGTTTTTCGTTACATATCCCTTGTGTTAATATTCAAGCATCATCTATTGCAAGTCATTTATTTCAATTGCCGAAGCAGAGCCAAAATAAAACCGCTCCATAAGTATTCACAAGTAACACCATTCCATCTTCTCCTCTCTTTAGCTCGTGTGTGTTATTAGTTTAGTCCCAGCGGGGTGATGATCCACAAACACTCGTGAGGCACCACTTAAATACTCGCCTGCCATTCCCCTCACTCCTCTCAACAACTAGGTGAAGGGTGTCGCTCCCCTGAATACACACATAATAGCAGTGCATGATTACGAGAAAAAATGTAGGTCACGGGGGAGAGGAGAGAGAGACGAGCTGAGGAGTCTTCCCAATACCGCTGGATTTCCCCCAAATCTCCAACATACCTTTGGGGTTGGGGAAGGAGAGGAAGACCACCACAAACGACGAAATAAAAGCTTAATGGCCTCGCTCTTTTCGCACAACGTAAATTACCCCAACAGCAAACCTTCGCCCTCATAAATATTTACCTGCTGAAGGGACGCTCTCCTCCCAGTAGCTCGTTAACGTCAGCAGACAATGGAGACTGTCGGTGCCTCACTAACACTAATGGTTGCTGACTCCTTCTGACGCAGCTTCACCCACCCCTCCCCCATCCTCCTTTATGTCCTCAGCAACCTCCTCCCTGCTGCATCGTCTCCTCCACCTCTCCCTCTCTCTATCTCTCTTCTTACCTCTGCAGCTACCTCTTTCCAGGAGTAAATTCATATTAGTTCACTCCTTTGCCATCCTGCTTCCTCAATTATAGATTAAAAAGTGTACTGAGTTTATTTTACTACCCTCAAACAGCCTCGTTAGAACCAATAGGGAAATAATATACATAAATTCAATTCAATTCACTATAATAATGGACAGTGGAGCAATTACTAAGGTTATAATCTCATTGAACCGTCTGGGAGGAGAGAGGAAAAACGGCAAAAGGCAAGTAAAGAAGGCAGGAAGAAGGGAGCGAAACCGTATCATGGGAGGACGTGCGTGTGGAGGAAGGAGGAGGGAGAGGGAGGGAGATCTTCCGTGCCTGGGGGAATAAAAATGGCGGAGGAGGAGAAGGGGTGGAGAGACGTGATGGACAGGGTATGCGTGACGGTCTGACGTGGCACTTCGGATGACGCTGGAGATACAGGACCCACAAGGGGGACAGCGGAGGCCCTGAGAGAGAGAGAGAGAGAGAGAGAGAGAGAGAGAGAGAGAGAGAGAGAGAGAGAGAGAGAGAGAGAGAGAGAGAGAGAGAGAGAGAGAGAGAGAGAGAGAGAGAGAGAGAGAGAGAGAGAGAGAGAATAAAAAATAAAAATATAAAGAAAATGAATGGAGGGTAAGGTAATGGTGTTCAAAGAAAGTCGAATATGGATGGAAAAAGGGAAGTTGTAGGAAGGACTTTTACGTTCAGCCTGAAGGGACCGAATTGTACGAAAAGGTAGGAGGACATCTTTCCTAAGGGACGTGTGAGGAAAAATGGTGTGGAGGGCGGTGGGCAGAGGGAAGCGCATCAGGGAGACACTAATGGTCGTTTATTTCAAGAAGGAACAGGCGGCAGGGGGAGAAGATTTAGTGAGTGCAGGGGGATGCAAGATGAGAGTCAGGGAAAGGAGAGAGGAATGAGTGTAGGTTGTCTTCCCTCGACAGCTGCCAGGGACCAAGGGAAGGTACCGGAGGATGAAATAGACTACCAGTGCAACAGTTCCTGGAGAGCAGAATTATGCAGATAAGCTGATGGAAGCAGCAGAATTATGTAAGTTGATCGCAGGCCCGACGCTTTTGTCTCGAAGCTCAAAAATAGCGTTAGGGAAGAGGAGGAAGACAGAAGGAGAGAGAGGAAAAGAGGGGAAGGAGGAACGAGACTTCCTTCACGGGACCACACACGCCACGTTCCAAGGCATCATCAGCATCCTTCACTTGGGATCTTTGGCTAATCAAGAACATCATCAAGAAATATGAAGCAATAGCAAGTGTGTGTTTCTTACCCGGCAGTGCTTGTTCACGACCCAGCCCTTGCCTCTAAACCTGCCTCGCACCTGTTTATGGGCCGCCCTTGAGTGAGTTAGGCACACTGCAAAGAAGCCATGTGCGGGATGTCCTCTGTGCAGTTTACATGTTAATTATGTCACTGGATCAGACTTTTCAGATAACTGTCCCCACCGAGAGAGTGGACTGAGTTTTGTGAGCCTTTTTCTACCTGATTCCCTTCCTCCCCTTCCCCTCTCTCATGTTTTCTCTTTCCCCTCCTATTCATCGCTTTCGTTTCCTCGTTCTCCCTTGTGTTCCCGTCCCCTTCCATCCCTTATTTCACCCACCCTCGCTCGCTGTAGCCGTTGAGGGGGACTCTCTTCGGAAACTAATCCACATTATCGGTAAAGAACTATTCCACTCCATACCTGTCACTGAACGACGGACCAAATGGGACACAGGAGGTCAAGGTTCGTTGATGTATTTTCTACTATTTTTTCTACGTGGAAATTATCAGTGATTTTGTATCAATGCCGTGCACCACCACCACCACCACCACCACCACCACCACCACCACCACCACCACCACCACCACCACCACCACCACCACCACCACCACCACCATCACTGTTCTGCCCCTTGACCTTAGTGTGCTGGTGCAGTCTTCCACAGTCACACCACAAACTTTTTCGCCTTGCGTTTGCCGAGTATATATATAAAAGTAACCTCGACAGCACACGTCATTTTCCATACCAACCTTTTTTTTGGGTGGGGTGAAGAAAATTTAAGGTTGACAGGCACGCAAAACTGGAGTCCCTGTGATGATATATTGAGGTGATGCTTTAAACGATGGAAGTAGAAAAAGTGGAAAATCTGATAGGAAAAGGAGAAAAAACCCGAAGAGGAGAGAGAGAGAGGGTGAGGATAGGCAGGATAAGCTTAGTGATCGAAAGACTAAGGAAGAAGAACGAAAGAAACGGGATGAGGCTGGGTAGTGGGACAGCGGGTGGGAGGGAGAGAGAGGTGGTGATGAAGCGTTCGACTTGACCACAATGAGACAGCGTTCGTGCTTATTGACTTATCATGTTCGCTGGGCAATGATCACAGCCTTGCCTTTGTCCTGGCCTGAATGATGTCGCTAAATTGGACATGTAAGTCGAAATAAATGCAATTACGTGTCAGTTGTGTGTCTGGAACTCAACCTTGCGGCTGAATGGAGAGGTGGATTGAGAGTTTTGTCCAGAGGCGAGACCCAGTGATACCCAAGTGACCGTCGGTGGTGGAGGCTGTGCTTCCACTTTTCTGTGAACTCCTGGTTTGGTAAAAGTTCTCAGCCTTGATCGAGGACATGGGAACCCGAGCTCAAGGCCTAGTGAGGCATCCCGTTGTGGGTGTCCTTTGCTCCTCCGTCACCAGCAGTCATAAGTTTAGATCACAGTCAATGGAACGCCCTCATCATGCCTTTCTATTCCCTTTCTTCCCTCTCTATTCCGCAGATCAGATGAGTGGTGTTTAAATCCTCACTGGCATGAAGCTGAGTCATTATAGCTAAGAGGAGTGGCAGCCTCGGCCTCACATCCCTCACTCCTTTCCTTACGTAATCAGAGGACAAATAAGCCTCCAGCAGCACATCGGAAAGGAGAGGGTGACTGCCCTATGTAACGCCGCTTAAATACAGGGAGTCAAATAGGGGATGTGCAGAAGCCAAGCACGCATCACCCCTGCTGTGTGGATAATAAATCTCCCGAGCAACTGGCAAGTAAATAAAGGCGACAGGGCTCACTAGCATACGTAAAATTTCACCGAGGCCACGGCTGAGGCATGAAACTTTTACGAGCGTGTTTAGTCACATGTCAGGAGGTTGGAAAAAGATGAGTGTGAGTCGACAAGAAGACAGACAAACACGCACAAGCAAAGCAAGCAAAAAGAATGACAAAAAACAAAGTAAACATCTATTTGCACCGAGTCACATTTCCATTATGAGCGAGAGAGAAAGAGAAAAAAAAAGAGCGAGAGGGAAAGAAAGAGAATAGCCCTGTATTGTATCGTAGGAATTAAGGAAAAAAAGATGCATTAGCAGACCAACAAGAGACGGTTAGGCAGGTGTAGGGAGACGAGGAATAGATGGAATAACAATGAAAGATTTTGCCGCTGGGTGTCAGACGAACCGGTTTTGCTACGAAGGCTCAATGTCCGTTTCTTGTCCCACCTGTCCAGCGCCTCAACTTTGGAGTGATCTTTCGCTACTCTGGCGCAATACTGACCTTTTTTTTTTATTTATTATTTATATTTTACTTCTTTTACTCCAGATGTGATATTGTTGAAAAAATACGGATACAGAAAATGTCAAGAAGTATCCGTTTTATTCTCTCTCTCTCTCTCTCTCTCTCTCTCTCTCTCTCTCTCTCTCTCTCTCTCTCTCTCTCTCTCTCTCTCTCTCTCTCTCTCTCTCTCTCTCGCTCTCGCTCTCTCTCTCTCTTCGTTTTTTGTTTTAGGGCAGAGAAAAATGGGAGGTAATCATATAGAGTTAAGAATTATTTGCTATTTCTGTTGGCTTTTATAATAATTAGAGATGGTTAAAGTTTCTATGTGCGATTATTTTTTGTCAGCAATTTCATCGAGAGAGAGAGAGAGAGAGAGAGAGAGAGAGAGAGAGAGAGAGAGAGAGAGAGAGAGAGAGAGAGAGAGAGAGAGAGAGAGAGAGAGAGAGAGAGAGAGAGAGAGAACGCTCAGCAAATACCATGACCTCCAAATGAGATAGATATACTCCACCAACAATAACTTCTTTTTCATGTTATATTTTTTTTCTATTACTTCACTTTCAATTGTCTTTTTGTTCTCCCTTCAGTATCGTCGCTTCCTGTTTCCAGTCGTGCAACCCGAGCGTATGTCTCAATCTACTCACTGGTATCCTTCCATCCTCTCTCCTTTTTTTCAACCTAAATTTGTCCTCAACGCCTCCCCTTCATGCCAACAACCCAAGCGTGCCTCACTCACCTCACACTCACCTTTCATTTACTGCAGGTGAGGGGGCGGCGTGTTATCCAGATGATCAGGTTGTAAAGTTGCATCATGTAGACTAATCTGTCTTATCTACTGAATTTACAAGTGTCTTCGCCCGCCTTTTATGGCCGGAGTTGGCTAGTCATCCAGGGAAGGGAGGTAAGTTATCATGTGTGGATGAGCTCACTGTTTGGCTGGTGTAAGCAAAGGAATGGATGAACTTGTGGTGAAACCTGTTAAGAAGGGTGAGAATAAGTTGAGGAAAATGAGATGGAGATACCTTCATGGAATAGAGAGAGGAATAACAGAACGAATGCAGGTATAGACGAAGAGAATTTAGAAGAAAGGAAAATCTGATGTAAATTTTATGCAGAATTTGTGTTTATTTTTAAATTTTACGTAGATTGTAACGCAGACATGGAAGATAGAGAGAAGTTTGAACGTTGGTGTTGGTTCTATCAAGAAGAATAATGTAGAAGGAGGAGATACAGCTAAAAGGAAGCGAGAAGGGATGAATTAGACAGGACAGAAGGGTAAGTGGACTAAATGGCTCGCTAGAGTGGTCAGCTCAGAGACGGTCTGTGGCGGGAAGGAGCACTGATATATGGTTAGTGGTTTGGAAGACATATGGGGATGTGGTTGGGAAAGTAGAGCAAAGGTATGGACTGTACACTCTACTCTTACCGTTGTTTTATGCATGTACAGTGTGTGTGTTTTATAGTGCTGTGTTAGTGGAGGTATGATTTGATTTATACTATTTAGCACGTATAATAAACACACACACACACACACACACACACACACACACACACACACACACACACACACACACACACACACACACACACACACACACACACACACACACACACACACACACACACTGTTGACCACCACAATAACACACTCTGTGGCCACTTTATTGCTCGTGATCCCTTAACTCTCCTGGTGGCTCTAAGCACTTTACTGACCCATAACTATATAAAAGAGCCGTAAAAACCTTATTTATGCCTCACATTCCCCTGTGGGTGGCGGAGACAGGGGCGATGGGACCTGGACCTGCCTCTAGTGTGAAGAATGTGTTGAAGTAGGTTGATGTTGGGTAACTTTGGGTGGGACTAAAACTATTAATCTTGTGAGCTTAGGAAATGTCACCTGTTGAGAAGAATGGGTTTACCTGTGCACCTTTTTTGGGTTATTGTTTTTGTTTGTTTGTTTGTTGTTCTCCCTCCTCGATCTGGTTCATCTCATACTTTATCTTCGTCGTTTTTTATTTATTTTTTTTTCTTCTTTTTTTCACTTCCACGCTTCATCTTTCTCACCCTCACCCTTTAATAGTTCTCATTCTCCTCTTCGCTCTTTTCTTTTTACTTCTTCTATGCCGTTCTCACTCCACTCGTTGCTCCCCACCTCAGTTTGCATCACCCCCTTTTATCTCTCTCTCACTCCACCTCTCCTCTTAACTACCTTTCTTTCCACTTCATTTTGCTCTTCCCTACTGTCTCCACTTTTCCCTTTACTCCACATGTTATCCATCCACTTTATTTTCTCTTTTCTTCCACTTCATTTCCTCGCTCCGCCTCCACTCCTCCCTCCAGCTGTTTTTCATTGACGTTCCTACTCTCGGCCTGCGTCAGAAACAGAACTGAGCTGCCCCAGAATAGCAGGCAATAAAGGTCTGGGTTTGCCCTTCGGCGCACTTCATGGGCACGTCCAAAACTGTACAAATTATTCGTCGTAACCACAATGAACGACGCTGTTTGTGTCTGGCGGTA
This sequence comes from Metacarcinus magister, assembly GCA_029783475.1. NCBI lineage: Eukaryota > Metazoa > Arthropoda > Malacostraca > Decapoda > Cancridae > Metacarcinus > Metacarcinus magister. The sequence continues at coordinate 11,522,583 of JAPQNM010000008.1, read as the reverse complement.
GCGCAGGCGAACACAACTAACCACGGGTGTTCTAATAGTCATCTGTTTCTTTCGAGTTCCCCTTCCATTGCCCCTTTTCCATCCCTCTCACTCTTCCTCTTCTTCTTCCTTCCTCCTTCCTACCTTTCTCTCTTTCATCTCCGTCTAACGTCTATTTCCATCATCTTGGCTTCTATATTCATCCATCATTCCTCATCTTGCTGTGTCTCCTCTCTCTTTCTCCTCTCTCTCTCTCACACACGCACACGCACGCACACGCACACACACACACACACACACACACACACACACACACACACACACACACACACACACACACACACACACACACACACACACACACACACACAGTTATTTATGCTTAAGGGGTTATTTTTACATTTTAATTTCGTTCCTTGTCAGTTCGTGTTGTTTGTTCAATTTGCATGTTTTATTAGCATTCATTTATTTTTTAATTGCTTGTTTTTTTCTTGGCACGAGTGACGTCTAACTACACTCTTCTTCCTCCTTCCTCTTCCTGCCCTCACACAGCCTCATTTCTTTTCTTTATCTTCCTCATTGATGCTCCCACAGCTCATCTTAGTTTTTTTCTTATTATTATTTAGATGATTATCTTCCATTGATTATTTTTTTTCTTTCTATTTTGTCTACTGTATATTGATTTTTTTTTATATTCCTATACATTTTCATTCCTGATTTCCTCATAGATGATCCACATATACTACTCTATTTTTTATACCTGATTTATATTATTTATTCACATTATTTCAGATAGTTTTGTTGACTTGAACTCTTGATCGATAATTCCAGATACATAATACATCAGTTTGGATTCCCTTCACCTTCCTATATTGCATAAACAACAATAATTCCTTGTACATATTCCGCCATTTTATTAATTTGGGCAATTTTTTGTGTTTTTATTATGAAACTGTATATTTTATTGACCTTTATACTTTAATTAATTACATAAATCCATAGTGAAGTGTTTTATATATGATTGGATCGTGGTTTTTGCTTCTCCTTTACTGTGGCAGCTTATCTTATCCTTCCCAAATCGTCATCTTATTGGCCACCATCTTCATTTTCCCACAAACAGTAATATTGTGTAGATAACCTTACATTACTCCCATTAAACTTTATGGGGAATGAATTTTTTGCGCTTGAGGTATCTATTAGTGATGTATCTTGGTGTTCGTGACCCTTGGAGTGGCCAGGTAGTGTCCAGTATTGATTTAGTGCAGGTGTAGTAAGGGGCGGGTCACTAAACCACAACATAACGGTCCTGTAATGAACGAAATGGTAAGGGAATGTCGTTTTCTTTAAGGAACGTGATTTCCCACCTTGGCGCCACACCTGCATCCGTGACACCATGGGTTATTTCAGCACCTCTAATTATTCAAGTTTATAATAGTCTCTCCCATTACCCTCGTTATCTCACTTGGCTTCCCCATTTTCTCTCTTCTCCATTTTGTTCCATTCTTAAACTCCACCCCGGGAATCAAATAACGTCTATTATTTAGTCGTAACATGCCAGCTACTCCCTAACCTGTAGATCTAGTCCAGGTTTATGCACACTGAGGAGACCTAGCCCTGTGCACCTCATGTAAAGGCTGGTGTGTGTAGGAAATCATGGTTCATATTGATTACTCGCGGCGAGTGGGGAAGGCAAGGCGAGCGGTGTTGAGGGTTGAGCTTTTTGATGGTTATCGTCCAACTCTCCCCGTCAAGAGCTGCGGGCCACTGGTGTACGATGTTTACGTCTCTGTACTCTCTCCTTCCCTATCTTTAACTCCTGTGTAAATCAGTCTAGAAGCAACAAACGCTATATGGATCGTACTCTAGTGCTTTAGATATTGCTAGAGTCCAACACGAAGGTCGAGGTGCCGTGGCGAAGCATCAGTCTCCCTTATTTATGTTTATTTTAGGTATCTGGCAGGCCCATCCATGTACGATCATTGAAGCTTTTTTTGTAATTATACATTTCAGTGAGCTTAAAGCAGCCTGGGCCACACCGTAGGGGCAGCAGCGGTAATGGGTGTGTGCAGGATGACTCCAGCTACACGTGGGAAGAGGACCTGAGGGGTGAGCCTTGAGGAATTCTTCTTGTTTGACTCTTGTTGTTGTTTCAGCCCAAGGTGCATGGTAAGGAGCTGCTTTGGCTTTGGTGTTGGTGGTGTGGTTGTGGTGTGGTGGAAGGAAGAGTGGAGGTGGGAAGGTAAGCTGAAAGAGAAAGAGTTAGAAAGGCTGGAGTGAAAGTCAAGGTAATGTGAGTGAGTTCGTTTGAATGTTGTTTGGTATGTAGGTTGATCGATGTTATTTTTTTTTTATATTTATAGTACTACGTGACATGTTTTTTTCTAGTGTAACTTTAATTGTTTGTATATATATTTTTTTTAAGGCAGCATAGAGCGTTTGTTTATGTATGTTACGTAACCCATAGCAAGTAAGTTTGTATAGTATCAGGAATTGCTTCAGTGTTGTAATTATTGATTTATGTATTTTGAGTACTGTACACCTAATACCTTCTACAGGGCTTCCTCTATATCATTTCCTCGTATAAATGCAACATAATTACCTTTAGTGGCTGTTTCTGAGGTGTTGTATTTATTAACACTCATAACTTACCACCAGGTGTCCTACCATCTCTGCTTCTATTTTCATCACATTTATTTTAGTATACCCTATTAACCACTACCAGTACTTTCTCCTTTACTTTCTCCCACATTCCAACCACGTGTTACCCAATCACTCACTTTTAATGCTTCACAAATTACTTTTCAAACGACCTATTCTTACCTACATACTTTTATACTTTTCGTAGCATGTTAGCAAGTGATTATATACTTACCTTGTATTGACTTATTTCATACTGGTGTCTCCCATTGGATACTTTCCCTTATTAATTAATCGTAGTTGGTCAGACACCTCAGACATTAATGTTTACTTTCTCCTTTAGTGTTCTGCCTACTCACCATTTAGTATTTTTGATGTTTTAATTAAAAAATGTAGGCATATGTTAGGCCGAGAGAGAGAGAGAGAGAGAGAGAGAGAGAGAGAGAGAGAGAGAGAGAGAGAGAGAGAGAGAGAGAGAGAGAGAGAGAGAGAGAGAGAGAGAGACTATAAACAAGAGGGAGAAAGACTCAAAATGGTTAGGGTTGAAATTAATGTCTCAATCTGTGTCCCTCGTCCCTCAGCGTATCAGTTACCCCTTTGATCTGTCCCGTGAGCTGCGTGGGGAGCGAGGGACGACCTGACACTGCCAACTAATCAATTGTTATGCAATTACACGTGACCCTGAGACTATAGCGCGTGGTGATGTCAAGGCCTTGCAGTTTTTCTTTCACAGGGATAGCGGAGAGACAGTGTGGGATTACCTGGAGGCTCTCAGGTAGACGGAGAAGCTCATTATCACTTCATGCCTCCCTCCACCTCCCCCATGCCTCTCGTCCCTCCCCTCCGCCACCTCCAAACCACTTTATGATGCGTTCATATATCAAGCCTGAGCAGCTATTGGCCTTCCTCACCCCCTCCCCCCTTGCGTCAGTCTCCCATTCTCGGTCGTTAGTTATGCACCTTATTGTAGCCCTATTAGCCCTTCTATATGTGTGTTATGTATAAAAGGTGTTGAGGTATTTTTTTTTTCCTTGCTAGTGTCAGGAAATTGAGACGATGGTTTTTGTGTGCAATATGTTAACGATTTTATTGGAGATTGTGTGATAAAACTTTTAAAATAACATTGATTTGAATACTGTATGACACGTAGTTATAGGTGTGGAGAAAGGGGAACAGCCTGCATGTCAGAGGTGGTGTGTCCAAGGCTGCTAGTGACAGCTCCCCGAGGCCAGTGTGGTGTGCGCCTCCTGGGTCGCAGCGTGTGGGAGGGAGTGAGGGCGCAGGGTGAGCAGAGTGGTGACTGTAATGGGTTGTGTGGTTGGTTGCTGAATGTAAGATGTTCTGTGATTCCCTGGCCGCCCACTGCCCGTGTGTGTACCCCAGTGACAGTGCAGCAGCCAAGGACAGCTACCGAGACCACCACGGACGACTCCAAACAACAAAGATGTACAAAACAGCAAGTAGAGCTACTAAGGCATTCTTCGAGACGGTATTGCCTCCTGCTACGTATACTGAAGGTATACCGGACTAGCTCCCCCTCAGGATACATTCAGTATACGTCCAGGGGGCATTACAATAGCCAGCGGTGACGTCACAGCATCCATCTCAACACCTGCTCCGTTGGGCCGCCGCTGCAGCCTCCACGTCGCCCACGCACGGCTGCCTCGCCTCATAACGGTAACTTGATTCTCTTAAATGTTCCATGTAAAGATTGTACCCAAGGGATCACCTTCGTCTGTATTATGATTACCAATCTGAGGTAAGGAATAATTTGTATTTCAACAATTGTAACTATAATGACGAGTTATTTATATAGAAATTTACAAGAAAGTGACATGTAGCATTTATCTCAGGTCTTGCCCAAGGTACTAAGCAGAGTAGGTTTTAGTTATGTTAAAGATATATACATTTATACCTTAGCTGTATTGTCTCTATTGATGTAAGGATGTAGTAAGAGCCGTTCTGCCTATATATTTTTTTTATTTGCATATTTATACACGGTCATCACTTGTAGGGTAAAGAGAACAATAATAGTGCTTAGAACATATTCAAATTAATGATTTTATACTAAGTTTACAGAGAAATTCAATGTGTGGGGCTGTGGTGAGTCTTGACTGTGGTTTGTAAACATCCTGTGGGGGACACCCTGTGGGTCTGTGGAGAGAGAGAGAGAGAGAGAGAGAGAGAGAGAGAGAGAGAGAGAGAGAGAGAGAGAGAGAGAGAGAGAGAGGAGAGAGGAGAGAGAGAGAGAGAGAGAGAGAGAGAGAGAGAGAGAGATGGAGAGAGAGAGAGAGAGAGAGAGAGAGAGAGAGTGTGAGAGTGTGAGAGTGTGAGTGTGAGAGTGTGTGTGTGTGAGTGAGTGAGTGTGAGTGTGAGTGTGTGACTGACTGACTGACTGTGGTTCGTCTTGACTGTGGTTCGTAGACATCCTGTGGGGAACATCCTAACACAGGATGTTAATGAACCACAGTCAAGACGAACCACAGAGACTCACTGATCTCTCTCTCTCTCTCTCTCTCTCTCTCTCTCTCTCTCTCTCTCTCTCTCTCTCTCTCTCTCTCTCTCTCTCTCTCTCTCTCTCTCTCTCTCTCTCTCTCTCTCTCTCTCTCTCTCTCTCTCTCTCTCTCTCTCTCTCTCTCTCTCTCTCTCTCTCTCTCTCCAGGATCACTTATATGCCCCTCCCCCCCATCCCTGAGTCTCCCTGCCCTGGTTTGTTTATAAAACATATATCATATATATTTGATATGTGGTTATAATTTTGTGAAGATAATCTGTGGTGGGAGTCGTCCTTTAAGGAGGCCCACTTGGTTTCTCGGTGCAGAGGAGTAGGTACCAGGCCTCGAGTGGCAGTGAGCAGATGCATGAAAGTTGCATTTGAGTACCCAGTACAATCACAAATCTCGGTGATGGGCACATTTCTCTCCTTTTGAAACTATCATCCTTGCCTTTCCTTCAAGTGTCAGTGTTTGAGGACCATCCAGGATCCTTTGGAAGCATGCAAGGGTTGTGACAAAGCAGCAAGGAAGAAAGTCAACTCATCGATGAAGCGCTTGATATGTTTAAAGTTTTTGAACTAGCAAATCACAAGATGATTATGAGCCTCTGTTCTTGTGGAGAGTTCAGTGCCTCACCAGCTGTGGAAGGGAAAGGGTACATAGTTTATGGGTACATAGTTTATGAGTTGACTTTCTTTGCTCCTTGGTTTTCTTCCTTGCTTTGTCACAGCCCCTGCATGTTTCCAAGGGATCCTGGATGGTCTTGAGCTTAAACACTGACAATCGAGGGAAAGGCAAGGATGATAATTTTAAAGGGAGGAAAAAGTGTCCATCACCTAGACTTGTGGGTGAACTGAGCATCCAAAAGCGACTTTCATGCCTCTGCTCACTCCCGCTCGAGGCCTGACACCTACTCCTCTGCACCCAAGAAACCACGTGGGCCTCCTTAAAGGACGACTCCCACCACAGATCATCTTCACAAAATTATAACCACATATCACAAAATATTTGCCATTTATTTATTGACACTAGATGCAAGGGTGGGGACTCAACCCCTTTTGTGATCGCTACCAACATAACTCCTCCGTAAAATGGCACCTTTACTCCAAGGTTCCTATACCCACGCTGAGTAAAACAAGGCGAAGCAAAGTTTACTGAACAAAATCCTGTGAGGGTAGGTTAGTGCTGAAGTGCAGGGCGGCTGGAAGACGTAACCCCAACGACCACTTATCTGAAACTGAACATCTTGGTTTAGTGTGACACAGCGTTGCTTTGATGTTAAACAGTAAAGTATATATTATTACTGTTAATGAAATCCTAATATTACAGCTTATATCACTATTTTGTTTATTTTTAATATCTGGTCAGGAAAATGTGGTGGTGTTTTGGATGGAAGCGGGTGTTCCACATGGGTTATACCTCAACACAAAACTACCACTCACCGTCTTCCACTAGTCTGGCCGCTCTGTAACCTTGGCTTCAACATTCTTCCAACCTGTGGGGTACAGAAACGTGAGTGTACTTCAATGACGCCACTGCCTACACCTGCATCACACGTCCTACCTGTGACTGTCTTAGTGCATACTTTGCAGATATTCTCGTGATTATAGAAACCTTAATCGTACACCAAGTGGATGTTAAAATAGGGAGGCAATTTGGCATGAAGTGTGGTAATTGTGTTGACAGTGACGTTTAAAAACATTTAGTACTTTAATGTTTTGCATTTAAGTTACATAACTTAAGCAGGTGTGCCCGTAAGACATCACTCTTTACCTGTTGCATCATGCCGTGTTGCTAACACTCCAACACTGCATGAGTCCCGCCATAATACTTGCTGCTTTCCAGCGTCCAGAGTCCTGGAAATAAAGCAAATCATATTGAAAAATAAATTAAGTTTAACGTTACTCTAAACATTTGCATGTAATATATATTGTTTTACTTAATAAATAAATTTTACTGTAATCCAATGTGTTTAATTTTACCATAGACGAAGGTTTCAAGATTTTTTGAAGGACAAAATTACAGTTGTACAGGTAAGCCTTTAGATCGTAGTAATTGGCATCTTCATTACCTTTCAATTTTTACGGTTCTATTTTCTTCCCTTCACAGTCCTTCTCATCACTGGATTCTAACGTGATAATAAGTGGAACAGGATCATCAAGGGACACAGGGTTTTCTAACACCACATTACTCTTTTGATTATAACGATTTGTTTTAAAACATTGCAATATACAAAAGCCTCCCTTTCTTTAAGTGTCTTATCTGATTATGCATTAAATACCATTTTTTGTATTTACCACTTCACTAAAGCAATAAATTACAAATTATTTATGTATATTAATGCCATTACTGAAGGTTTGATATTATATGAGTAATTTGTTCAACTATACAATCAGTCGCATATGTACAGTTTATGTACACCTTTAAGTTTTTGCAAGAGTATCATTGGCAACTTTTCCCTTGCAACTACTAATTACTACTCCTATGCTTTCTTCCGTACATTTGTCTCGTCAGCGTAAGTCATCAGCAATAACAGCAATCAGACCTGTCACACTTTTCATAGAAGCTAAACAAATATAAAGGGAAAACTTTGGCATTACAACTTAGTGCAATTGTTAATAAACTATCTAGTTGCCATGATCAGTAACTCATTTAAATTAGTTGAAATAAAGGTAGTTTACAGTATGTTTAGTACAAAACACA